>OX235279.1:52019769-52122145 GCA_944472155.2 Trichobilharzia szidati | reverse complement strand
CGTAAAAAGGGACTTCGGATTCGCCATCTGTACATAGCTGAAGCATTAGCTATTCGAGATCTAAAACCGGACCTCTGCATACAAAAGAGATACATACATTCTCTTGCCTTACCATGGCCAGAGTAAAGTTCTTATCACAATTTTGCTTCTTTCCTTTATTATGTAAGTTCACTATTATTACCATTATTATTTTATTTTATTAATACTTTTATTATCATTTTGTCCCCATCATCCACATTTTATTACCACTCTATTACTGTTTATTAATAACATTGTTTTTCATACATATTTTATACAAAAACACTTTATAGCCTTTCCACTAGTTCCTGTCCATTTTACACGAGATTATTGATTATTCACTATCTCACACTTATTACGTCATGCCAACTTCTGTCTCCTTTCTAACTTACAATTAGTCATCTCTTCTTACACCTTACATTATGTAATACAATTTTCCAAGGACAAAATTTACCAGTATCTGATTGGTCTAAAGATTTCTTTGTTAATTATAATTACGATTGTACAGCTCATGAAAATGAATCGTCGAAAAGAAAATTTTCTTCGCTGTTTGTGCCTTTTTCTTAGGATTAGATTTGTTTTTTAAGAGTTAATCACTGATTAATATCAGTTAGAGAACCATTGGAAACCAGGGAGTACTGGACAGCTCTTTCATCCTAGTTTGGGAATCATAATCATTACGTACCCACTGAGGATTGAACCCAGGAGCTTCCGGTTACAAGGCAAGCTCGTATACCATTCAGCTACTGGGACCCGATTCAATGGCCCATGAGTTCTAACTTCTACCAAAGTGCTGCCATCACCTTCAATAACCTTGAACTAGAGTTATGTGAAATAATTGTGAAGCAGTCATTAATATTGATTTTGTGACCTGACACTAAGAAGTACTTTGCAATGGATTATGATGGAATTCTATTCAGATTAATTGCATCGGGATCTTCTGTGTTTCAATAACCATTTTGGAACATGTTGTTTTCAACGACATTGGAACATTCTATTGGTTCTGCCTATTATAGGTGTCACAGCAACTGCAGATGAACTTCCAGATACAGTCTGAAGTAGAGTTCACAGAATTTCGTCTTTAGATCGCGGGTACAGGGATCGAAAATGTTCCACAGGTAAGTGAAAAAGATACGGCTTAGAATGTGTGCTTGATGGCTGACCAAAGTCTTAAAGCCGTCAACTGCATAATTTGATCACCTTTTAATGGTAGGCTGATAAAGATAGCTTTCTTTGGTGCAGAAGCTGTCTTTTCAAGATGTGGTTTACCCTTGATGTGACAATCGATAAGGTTTTCTGGATAACCATTAGCTAATAAAACTAAATGCGTCAAAGCTCATCCATCAGTGTGTTGCTATTATTTATGCAAAAATAAATTATATTATAAATTAACAGAAATAGTGACAGCAACATATTAATGACTGGAAAAAATGGAAGCAGCCATTTATTTACTTATTCGCAGTAAGTAATTTCATACCTAACACATTTTTGCCAAATAAGACGTGTCTGACTTTTTGTATTTAGTCGTGCAAGCATAAATTCTTTACAGATGCCTCTAGCTCTACCTAGCGTGATGCAAGCGGATAGGTGCGAATTCAGAGGGTGCTGGAAAACTGACTTTTGCTAATTTCTTGCATGAGTTCAAATGTCCGGCGGAAACGACATCAATGAAATGCCTTAGAGGCAAAGCAATCTCCTTACTATCGGCCTCTACTGTTTTTCATAACTTAACCTTTCCTAGGTAGTCCAAGAAAGATTGAGGGAGAGCGATAAATAAGAAATGACAAAGTGCCATAATTAAAAAACTATAAAAGTAGAAGCTATATTTTACTAGACTTTCTAATATTCCTCATCTAGAAGATTAGGTGGAATACTTTTCTAAAAATCCATTGGATTTGGGATGATCAGGAATTATCAGAGGAAAGACTTATTCCGAGATATTTGACATTTGATTTCACTCCAACTTCAGTTCCCTTTATGTTACAAGAATCATGGAAATAAACTATTTCATGTAAATCTGCTTTGTATCTGAAAGGGAAATTAACAGTGACATTTAGAAGCATTTAGCTTAAGACCAGTTGATAAGGACCACTGGCTAGATTTTAGTAAAAAGCTATTAGTTATGGAACAATATGATTGGAAAGTGACAGAAGCAGTTATATGATTGGCATATTTAACACAATTATTTTTGGAGGATTTCATCATGAGATGACATCGGTTAAAGAACCACTGGAGAACCTGAGAGTACTGGAAAGCTGTTTCGTCCTGGTTTGAGACTCTTCATCAGTACGCACCCATCGGGGTTCAAACCCAGAACCTTTTGGGTACAAGGCTAGAGAGCTCGTAGACTACTAAGCCAGTGGGACCGGATCCAACGGCCCATGAATTCCCAGGACATTCTGGTTACAAGGCCACCGGATCGGTTCTCAGTGGCTTAATGGTCTACGAGCTCGCTGGCCTTGTACCCAGAAGGTCCTGGGTTCAAACCCCGGTGGGTGCGCACTGTGAAGAGTCCCAAACTAGGACGAAACAGCTTTCCAGCACTCTCAGGTTTTCCAGTGATTCTCTAGCCTGTGTCAGCTCATAATGAAATCCCCCAACCAATCTAACAAAATCCCTACAAACCAATGCTTGACAATTATTTTTATCAGAATAAAGTCATGTTAGAAAAAAGAAAAAAAACGGGAGTAAGGAAAGCCCTATGTGCAGCATTGGCTTCAATATGCTAAAACTGGTGGAAGAATTTCATCTGATTTAAAGTGTAGTTCATTTTGTGTTTTCTCAGGTTGGTGGTGTAATTTCACAGTCTTCATTATCCTTCTAGGTAACATTTTTAGCGCTAAATTCGTAATTAAACCACCCAGCTTGGAGAAAACAAGCATCCACAGGAGCAAAGAATTTCGTCCATGGTTTCAAAATCCTTATTTTGGCAACTCTAGTCTATTTTTGACAATACCTTACATTATTCCTATCACTTTTGAAGTACCTATCTACGAATTTCCTTGAGTATCAGCGATTTCTTGACAAATATGGTTTACCTATGACAGAATTTTTCTATGTATGAAATATATGGATAGATCTCTGGTGGTGGTAGTATTGGAATCTAATTTACCTATTATTTTGGCAAGAAAATCAGTGAGATATTGTACTTTCCTGAATTTGTTTACCACCTAAGCCTAGAAGGTATTACAGAGAATCATCCTTTAGACGTGCCAAAATTCAAGTTCAACATTCGTAAACTGAAGGATAAAACTGCGAGAAGTACATTCATTACGGGTCAGATCAGCGCAAAGTCGGAGACACTACGTGGCATCAATGAGGAAATTGGTGTGGAAGAACATTTGAACTCTCTGAAAGCGATGTTTAAGGAAACGTGTACAACTGTTCTAGGAAGAAAGAAGAGACAAGGCAAGGAGTGGCGGTCAACGGACAGCTGGAAGCTAATCGAGGAGAGGAGAGAAGGATGGTGAAAGAGAATATGACTCAGTGCAGAGGTGGACAACAAAGGAGAAGCTGAGGTCAATGTATGCTGCACTCAATAAAGAAGTGATGAAGAGTGCTAGGAAAGACAAACGACAATTCTACGATACACTGGCCGAAAACTGAAGCAGAACAGGCTGGCCGCAGGCAAAAGAGACATCAGGACATTATATCAGATAACCAGGTCTCTATCCGAGAAGAGATCAACCCAGGTGATGAAGCCAATAAAAGATGCTTGAGGGAACCCAATCACCGGGGTGGGTAACCAGATCAAACAATGGGCTGATCACTTTAAACAGCTCTTTAATCGACCACCACCGGCAACTCGTCCAGAAATACCACCAACAGCACGCACAGAACTGCCAGTGGACACCACTCCTCCAACTAAGGAAGAAGTCCTGAATGCGATGAAGCTACTGAAGACTGGCCAGGAAGGCAGCAGGACCAGACGGCATCCCTCCCAAAGCACTGAAGACGGCCCCAGAGACTGTGGTAGATGTTCTCACTACTCCATTACTTCAAAAACTTTGGAAAGAAGGGAAGGTGCCTACTGACTGAAGAAGGGCTAGCTACCTCGTTAAACTGCCAAAGGGTGACTTAGGCCTGTGCAAAACCTGGCGTGGAATAATGCTCTTGTCCATGCTAAGTAAAATACAAATTCGCATCATCCTTGAGAGAATGAAGGAGGCAATTGATACGGAACTGCTCAAGACCTAAACAAGCTGCATTCAGGAAGGGCAAATTATGTGCTGATCAAATTGCAACTCTACGCATCGTCATCACAGGAAAAAGCATGGAATGGCAGTCAAACCTCACTCCACCTCAACTTCACCGACTTCAAAAAGGCATTTGACAGGCAGCGTTGACCGAGAAGTATTTTGGAAACTATTTCCATACTATGGCGTGCAGTGCCCAAGTCTTAGTCAACCTCATTCAACAGCTATATGACAATGCCACGTGTCAAGTGATCCACAACGGAAAACTCAGCGAGGCGTTGGAAGTGCATACAGGAGTAAGACAGGGCTGTCTATTATCACCGACGCTGATATTCTTAATTGTGGTGGACTGGATTACGCGTCAGCCTGTGCACAGGGAGCGAGGAGTCAGGAATACGCTGGACGATCGATAAGAAGACTCCAGAAGATATGGATTTCGCAGATGATATATGTCTAATATCCCACAAACTCGAAGACTTGCAAGTGAAAACCAACAAACTGGCTGATGAGGCAGCGAAGGCAGGACTGCAGGTGAACTCAGAGAAGACGGCGTTGATGGAGATAACCAACGAACAGCAATAACAACAAACAACACAAATCACCATCAACGGGAGAGATTTAATAGAGGTTACCTCCTTCGCTTATCTTTCAAATATAGGTGGAACGGATGAAGATGTCAAAGTCAGAATAGGAAAGGCAAGATGCGTCTTCATCAACCTGAAACCAGTTTGGAAATATTCCGCGCTCAGCATAAGGAGCAAGATTTGCGTTTTCATCACCAACGTAAAGACGGTTCTTCTATACGGATCAGAAACTTACACTGCGTGTCACTGAAGGGATTTCCAACAGCTTGTGGACTTTCATCAACAGCTGCCACCCTTGTTGACTCCATAGTGAAGATCAAATGGCCAGCCGGCCAGAAGGAGTTAGCAACAAGAAACTCTGGCTGGCAATGAAGCAACCAAGAGCCGATCACTCAACAAATATGTAGGAGAAAGTGGGGATTGATCGGGCATGCATTAAGGAGGTCATCGAATGACAATGCACGCCAAATTCTCGAGTGGAATCCAAACGAGGAGCAACGAGTGGGTCGTCACATAAATGGTGGCATAGAGGATATCGTGCAAGGACGAGATGAGAGAGTTTGGTCAATCGTGGACCAAGCTGAAGAGGACGGTATAATACAGAACAAAGTGTTCCACGCGGAATGCAAGGGAATAATATATAAGAAGAATTTAAACAATAACTGTTATTGACAGCACTGATATTTTCTAAAATATTTAGCGTTGTTTAGACCGAATTAAAGACAGTTAAAACAATGACAGCTTGTAAAATGCTTCTATGAAATGGGAAATTTCCAGATTATTAAATTTCATACAAAAGAAAATTATTCAACCACTTCTACTCCCATGGTAACAACTATGTTGATTTGACTTAACTTTTCTTTGTTTGTTTGTTTGATTTGACTTAACTTTTGTTTGTATGCTTATTTTTCTACATAACACCCTTGTGTAATTTCGTATATTTTGTTTCCATGTACACCCTGAGTACAACTCTGCCATCAAACTATTCATGTTATTATGTAACTCTTCTTTAACAATCGTTTGTGACAACTCATCACTTTTGTTACTAAACTTTTGTAACTACCCTCTTATATCAACATCCGATTCATCTGAACTTATTAATTGTATTTTCTTTTGACAAATTTAATGTACACACACATACAAAACAACCATATATATTTGCGATTGTACAGCTATGAAAATGAATTCACTGAAAAGAGACTCTTCGCTAAACTACTTGTCTTCTGCCTAGTAATGTTCGAATAAGAATTTTTCACGTATTAAATTTCAGTGATGATGGCCAAGGCAGGGAAAGCGTCTAAATAACTTCTTCTGAACATAAAGGTTAGGCTTTTTTTAGGTGGATTGCAACGGCTTCAGATATATATGAAAAACGAATTCGTAATGGCGAAATTAAGATTAATTAGTCGGAATATGGCAGATAAACTAAAACGCCTTGTTAACATCAACTCTATGTTCAGTATCTAAGATGTAAGCTAAAGCAGAACTGCAAATAGACCCTGTTTGTCTCTAACTTAACTTCACATGATGATTTTTAGAAATCCGACTACAAATTCGCTCAATTTAACTGACTGCACAGGAGCAGCCAGACTATTAATACTGAAGAAATGCGAAAACCGAATAAGAGATTCAAATTCATTTCAAAAGATGAGTTTTGTCATGAGTTATTGCCACTAGCGCGAGTGACAAAACATGTATATTCAGAACCACTTTTCAACAACTAGATATAAGAGTTGTGTATGATCAGCTGTGCTTATTCATTGAACAAAACCAGCGATGAGATCAATGCAAAAGCAAGATAGTACGGATTCTATCACTCTGTATTAAATATCAGGACTCATTCAGGGGACAGCTCAAGGCCTACCTCTTACATTAGTTGGCTTTTATCAGCAAAGCGTATTTGAAATCTACCAGTAACCCTTTTTTTTCCTGAGGTATATTTTGTGATTAATAAAAGCTTGAAACAAAAACTAAGTGAATCTACTTATTCTTGTGAAAGTGGAAATCGAACTCTGCAACATACTGTAATTTCAATTTAGGTGTATTTATTTGACTAAGTGAATGGTCATATATTACGTACTATTAGATTTCTTTATAAATTTTTGTAAGGCGAAAATAATAAATATTGTGGAATGGATTAAATTCAACGTTTTGCGGTCTAAATCTTCCACAATCAGCCTAAACTGGGAATCCGTTTACAATTGAATAATTTAAGATGTCATTCTCACATACAAGTAATTTGATATAGTTCAGTAGTTTGATCAACACAAAATAAGTATCTCCACATTCACACAACAATATGTATGAAAACAAAATACGTTATACTATGTTGTATACTAAATGACGTTTCGTATGCAGTTTTATTGTCGAAAAACTGCTTTTGCCTTCTCTTGTAAATAGAGGAAACACTAAAAATGCCAGGGAACTCCTAGAAGCCTGGTACTAAAATGAATTAGGGACTAACAAACATATTATTAAAATAACTAGTCTCGACAGTAGTTGTCAGGAGATACAATTACATCATTCCTGGGGAATTTAAATAAGTTCATTTTATACCAAGACCTGCGCTGAAGATGTTGTCCAGAAGGACGACGAAAACTTCGCGATTAAATAAACCAACTTAGAGAACATGATTAGTTCAATATCACCCACCTGAGCTACAAATCTTCTCCAATTATTTCCCTTGTTTGTCAGTATCACAATCAATGAAGCGCATTCTTCTTTAAGTCACATATTTCACCTACAAACTACTGCTACTTTAGGACTCTGGATCCATATCGAAGAAATAGTGTAGTGCTTGTTATGATAACTAATTTCAAGTGACCTTACTAGTCATGGATTTCAGAATTTTACTAAAGAAACTGGCATGACTACACCAGAAGATTACTGCACAATTTCGTAATGATAAGGCAGTATGACACACATCTTACAATACAAATAATGACTCCTTATATTTTATATTTTATCCACGTGCTGATAAAATGAATTTTCAGAAAAATGAAATCTAGGAATAGATATCTAGGGATTACGAACTACATTTACAAATAAGAAGTTAAGGTTGGCATTCGTTTTACATCTCGTACGACAACAGTCTGCTTTAAATGGATTTCGTTAAACTAGTAAAGTCCTAGTTAAGGTGATATGGTAAGAATTCAAATATAATCTGAAACAATTTTATTCAATTCAAACTTACAAAGTTTTTTGCAATAGATCTATAAATTTAATTGTTTCATGAGATTTACTTGCTCTCTTACACACTGTTTTAGTATTTTGTCTTCATCAGTGGTTAGTAGTTGTGGTATTACATGGCTAACCCCCTTGGAATTTATCAAGGATGGAAAACTTAGAAAAGCATCTTCTTGAACGCCATTGACACCTTTCATATAAACTGAAACAGGGTAAATGGCAAATAGATTGTTTATGATAGCATCACAAACAGAAGCACAAGCAAGACCGACAGACCAGGAATTATTACCCTTCAAACGAACAAGTTCTTTTTTGCTTTGAATTACAGTCTCATATACAGATTTGTAATCTTCAGGATCGCCAGAATCCCCAATTTTTGGATTCTTCGCAGCTAGTCTGACACCAGTAACATCCACATTTCTCCATAAAGGTATACTGTTTTCACCATTTTCTCCAATTATGTAGCCATCAACTTCTGAAGCACATACATCGAATTTTTCTCCCAAAAGAAAACGAAAAACCGCTGAGTCCAAAGCTGTTCCAAGCCCAAGCACTCGGTGTTTTGGGAAACCACTCAGTTTGGCAGCAACATGAGTCATTATGTCAGTTGGATCTGTTACAATGAATAAAATACAGTCAGGACTATGGTGAACAATCTCGGGAATAATTTTTTTAAAAAGGTCGACATTTTTTTGAATAGCAGTCAGTTTAGAATCTTCATTTTTATCTGCAGTAACTGTGACAACAACAATATCTGAATGTGTAGTTAACTGAAAATTTGAACCTCCGATAATCTTGCAATATCTTGTGAACTGCTGACCTTGTTGAAGATCTAGAACTTCACCCTCTACCTTTTTCTCATCGCTATCAATAAGAGCGATTTCACCAGCTATTTGTAGCAACGAAAAGGCAGTAGATGTCCCAACAGATCCTGATCCAATTATTGAGATTTTGCTGCGATTCTTGTGTTCAGTTCCCTTGGTAGCAACAGGGCACAAAATGGAGCTCATAGTGGAATGGTTAATCTCAGTATAGTAAGCCTAATCAGCGGAATTAATTCAGATAAATTGAGCTTCTGAGAGTAAAAAGACAACGTGTATCTGTTAACCAATCAATGTCTAACATCTAGGTTGAAATATAGGAATTAGCCAATCATTGCCATAAATTGATTTTCGACGTCAAGGTCTTTTATTATAAAATTCTGGAAAATACCATACATAAAAAAGAAGCAATATGTCTTTCTCTCTTATTTGCAGACATAACAAACTTGGTTAGGAGAAAGTTGCAGACAGAATGACCAATTATTGGCAATGTATAGCGTAAAAATGTACTTTATAGTTTGATGCCAACAAAATAATATGTTGACTGTTTTCTAAACACACTGCATGTTTTGTTTTTAAAAAAAGTCATGTGCGTGTTTGTCAAATAATATGATGTGATGATTATATTAATTTCTGCTTTTCTCAATCAAAAACAATTTGTCCCTAAGCCCTTTAGAAAACTTTCCATTCAGTAAGAAAAAATCTTATGACAGAAACTGTGCACATGATTTATCTAGTCCATGAATAAAAAACAAAGAATAATAATAGCAATAATAATAACAAATAGTAGTAGTAGTAGTAGTAGTAGTAGTAGTAGTAGTAGAAGTAGTAGTAGTAGTAGTAGTAGTAGTAGTAGTAGTAGTAGTAGTAGTAGTAGTAGTAGTAGTAGAAGTAGTAGCAGTAGCAGTAGTAGTAGTAGTAGTAGTAGTAGTAGTAGTAGTAGTAGTAGTAGTAGTAGTAGTAGTAGTAGTAGTAGTAGAAATCCTGTAATTAGTTACTGCTGGATTCACTTCCATAAATTGGGTACTGTACTGAAAGTCAGCATCATATTGTAAAGAAATAAGCTGTAAGTGAACAACACTCGGAAGATCAGAAGTAATGCTTTTTGCAATCAAATGCAATGCGTATTAAGGAAATAATCACGAAATTTGCAAATAATATTGCTAATATCCTTTATTTCAATTTCTTGATGGATTCTTCTTGCGTCGATGCTTTATTGACATCTCGAGTGATATACATATTCTCACCGTTTTTCAGAAGACGTTTTTGCAATATTGCTTACATCTACTTATAAAATGCAAACACCAAAATAGTGCGTCAGTACTTTCACGAAATATGACAAAAGGAAGTAAAATTTTGAGAATATTATCAAAACATTATTAGTATTGATTAAACACATACAATTTAGATATAACTAACGTAAACTGAATGCCTGCCTTAAGTAGTATACGATAATGTGAAATAATAATGATCCTTATTGTACCATCAGTATAAATCTATGAAAAGATGAGTATTTTTCTAGTCAGCTAAGGGCTAATAAGGCGTTGGTGGCACAGCTGTAGAATACTCGCCAACCACACAGATGGTTTGGGGTTCGATCCCCGGCCAACGCTCTCCCAAACCTCGCTAAGCCAATAAGACTGGTAAAAAGGGGAGGTTGGGCATATGGCTAGCAACCCCACCCTGTAAACATAAATACCACTACCACCGAAACTTCAAAGCTCTAGCTTGAAGCCCTATGTTCCACTAGGAACGTAAAGGAATAAAAGTTAAAAAAAGGTTAATGAGTTCTAGATGGGTTTGCCATTAGAAAAACCCATAGTACTGTGACCACACGCTCTGAAAAGAGGTAACTCCATCCTCACATTTATCATTGTGAAAGATAATTAGGTTTACAGATTATTTCAAAACAGCAAAAAGCTATAACCAAAAGACCAAATTATTGCACACGTGAGAAAATTTGACCTCTGAAGTTATTATAAGGGAATATTGTACTATCTACATTTAAGTTAATTTTTCATTTCCAGTCGACTGACTACGTTTGGCCAAAATGTTGGTCCTCTGTTGACATTTCGGCTGCTAGTACAGAAGATCTGACAATGCCCACGGATTAACGTGAGGTGATTTTGTTTGTTTGTGACTAGAAGTGGAAAGAATTTTTCATTTCACTTATGACTTTTGGAAGTTGTATGATTTATTGTTCTTAGAATTTTAGCAATGATGTACTAAAATAGGAGAAAAGTAGTAAAACGTTTTAAACAAAATTAAACACACAGCTCATAGTTGGCACTTTGGAATGACATCGGGCAAAAAGTGAAATCATACACAATGAGAACTGACTAGTTAACTGGTGTCTATTGTTGCCTTGAGGCCTAATTAAAGACTGATTATCATAAATCTTTGAAATGAGCCAGTTTTGCTTCTACAGAACTGAATTTTTGTTTTAATCGTACCATGATTGTCTCAACATCCTTAGAATTCAACAGAAACAGTGAATGCATATTAGTTGGGCTTTATAAATGATTTTCCACAGTCAACCCTTGGAATACAGCTAACAGACATGAGTAGATATCATCGTCAGCGTTAGCAAAGCCTGGATGACTTAATAAACCTAACAGGATGAATTTAATCCATTTCGTCTACTTTATGTTCATATATCTATGTTTTAAGGAATAAATTAGTTTATCCAATTTAAATTTTTGATTCAATGAACAAAAACCTTAATACTGGTTTTCTATTCGTGTCACACTTCACCTATCATCTCCTCCTTGACTTGTTTTCAAAATGTAATACTTTGAGAACACAAACTTACAGGCAGTCTATATATACTTATCGCTTTATGGCATCGCTTCTAATATGACTTATGACAATTCATGTGGTACAATAAGAACAGTATTCCAAATGCTCTTGTGAATACAACTAGTTGATATTTCTTACTTGAAAACAGAAAAACAGAAGGTCAAATTTTAGGAGTTTTACGAGTCATATTTTAGGCCAACATTTGCTTCCAATTTGAAGTTTTCCCCTGAAGTAAAATGATTCTCTGTTCAAGACGAGGAAGTAAATTATTTCAGGCAACTGAATGCATCGTGAAAGAATGAAAGGTCTGTTTAAAATCAGTACGAATGAAGCAAAAATTGAAAATCCGCTGACTGGAATTCGTGAAAAAGAAAATGTAAAGCGGATAAATAGTTCCTACGATAGTCAGTCTGTTGCTCATTCTTGATAAAATCAACAACTTTCTATTGAGATGACATCTAATTATCCTGTAGAAGTGTCAGTGAAGGCGAAAATTCGACTGAATTTCCAAAATCTTTGAAGAGATATCAATTATTAGATGCACACATGACAGGATTTCATTCCTACTCACCTGGATATCACTTGAGATTATACACAATTTACTGAGAGTAAGCAATAAACATCCTGCAGAATAATTATTTTAGAATCCGAATTTTATAGTTTTAGGATTTTTAACTAATGTTAGGTTTAGTAATTTATCATTCAATGATTTTGTATAATTGGTGACAAAATGAAAATAACCATAACCATTATAACGCGTAGTTAAGTGGCATAGAAATAAAGATAGTTAGTGAATTCCATTAGGACCTGATGTGGTGTTAAGAATACACGAACAGATACCAAGTGAAACAGCACAGCAGTTTCCTAAATCAAACCACATGGTTTAAGCTCTTGAGAGAAAATACATAATATCCATTCAGATAGAGTAGCAGTAACAAAATGGAGGTGTTGCTGAAATAGCAAATCCTACGTATCATAGTCAAAAAAGATTGCATAGAACAGTACACTTTAGTGTTAATGTCATGACGCGAAATATAGAAAACAAGTCACCAGTTGTTGTTTCCGTTTACAGAATGTCTGGTATCATCTCATTGGAATTATCCTATTCCCTTCGTTATCCTTTCGTTAAAGTAGTTACATTGTGATTCAGTCTTCTATACTGCAAACTTCTAATGTTAGCCTTACTGAATTTTCAAATCACTCATTTACTCTGGAAAACAAATATGCATTTGTGTCTGAAGCTTATGAGCTACACAGTGTATGTAGGAGTTAATTGTACTAATAGACTGCTCAGATTGAAGTTTGTTAAGTGCATGTGTATTACTGATAATGGCCAATGACGACGAATGGGCGGGCCAGTGTGATAAAACTGTTTCGTTTATGACATACAAGACTTCGAAAACTGATCATTTACTCCGTCAAGTTATAATAAAAGTGTATGGATAAGTTTTAACTCAACGTATTCGTCAAATAGATTTGCCGAGGATAAAATGGAATAAAGTCTACTGGTTCTGAAAACATTACTGCATTAACCTTAAATAAAACCTCTGTTATGGCTATCCCATTATAATGATAGGATTACTTCAGAATCTGTACATTGTTGGAACTTGATTATATGTTTTATATTGGAGAATGGAAAGCTTCTTACAGTAGTAAGTGTATATTACGGGTTTAGCTAGAATTTAGTGTATTAATAATAATTAGTAATTTAACTTATTCCTTTGCGTTCCAAGAGGAATATAGGGCTTTGAGCTTGAGCTTTAAAGTTTAATTTTCATTGGTGCGTTTTTCGGGATGGAGTTATTAGCCTCACAAAACAATCTTCCCTATTTACCGGGCTTAATAACGCCTAGACAAGGTTTAGGGGTGCAACGACCGAGAATCGAACCCCGGACTACCTCCATGATTGGTGAGCTTTCTACCACTGAACCACCGATGCACACTTCAGCGTATTACTCCACTAAAACTTGATTTGTCGTGCAGTTACTATTTTCCATGTGTATGAAAGCTATCATAATTACAGAACATGTTTATTTCAATACTAACATTTTAAGCAGTTATTTTCCATAGAGTAGCCATTATTCCACAGCTTGAGAAATGTGCGCGATTCAGCTTATAGTGATCACAAACCTTTCTTAATTGAAATTACATGTTACTCCCTTTCCTTTTGACCGGAAGTCTGTTAAAAATGGCCTTCAATTATATTCGCTCTTGCTTTATTCAGGCTAAGCAAGGAATGCAAGTGCTATAAATATGTTAATTTATGCTTCTGTTGGCTCAAAAGTTTTGATAAATTCAGTAACGATTAGAAAGATTTGCTTTTTCGCACATTTTTCAACAACTGATCACTTTCATAAGATTAAAGAGATGTATCTTTACGAGAGATTTGTGTTGAAGTAGTTGTCAATAGAGACTCTAACTGGACATTTTTCTGGAGCTGAATAGTATTGCGGATTGAGACAGCTTGAAGTTGGAAACAGGAACTGATGTTATGACAGACGGTTGATATTGAAATGAAATCTCCGGTCATGAGAGCATCCGGATCAAAATCCTGTAGGTTATTATCCTGCCGTTTTACTGAGTTAGTTAAGAGGTCTACACGTTGAACAACCTTTTGTTTCCAGGACAGTAACACCATATTCATTGACATTAAAGCTACGCATAACCCCTTGTTACTGATCCAAGAGGTAATACTGTATGTGGAACGTTTCGTCAAATACAGCTTTCTTCTAATAAATTGTGGTGGTGTGATACAGGCAATGCATTACAACAGAATATTATTCTCACAATAAGAATCATAGTATTTGATGGTGTTAACATCGAATACTATTCCCACAGTTCAATACTGCATAAGCAACGGAATAATATATGTATTTGAACATTCTATTTCATGTCGTTTAATCTAAACTAAAATCATACGCTCAGTGATTGGTTATAGAATATAAACTATATATATATATATATATATATATATATAAACAGCGGTTTGATTAATGAAAAATACACCTTGGCTTCTGTATCTTGCCTCTGCTTTTATAAAATGAGTAGGCAAGAGCTAATAGCAAATAAATCTCTATTACGTTGAATTTAAAAAGTAATAGTTATGTGAAAAATCAAAATTCTGAAGAGATTAAAAGTGCCGCGTTGCATTTCAATGAGTAAATTCATTGTTTCGTTTAAATTAGTAATCAAACATAAGGAATAAGTCAGATAGTTGAACAACTTCTTCTGTAATCAGGAAGCATCTTAAGGGATTAATTTCATGAGATCCTGTTGTGACTCGAACTATAGAACTCACTTACACATTTTTATTGCAATTCAATATAATCGTTCCAAAAAGGTAACAAATTCAGTTTCACTTTCGTGGGCTTTGAATATTCAGCCAGTATTGTAGCTCTTCTTATACAAGCTATATGGTTCCCATCATTAAATTTCTCAGTGAGAATCTCAGTCTTCATAAAATTCACCACCAAGTATTTAATGCAACATTTAAGGAAACCGTAACTTCATTTGATACAGACGACGCGACGTTAGATGTCATCACACTAGTACTATTAATGTTGTTCATTAGGCTGAGTAAGGTAAATCCGTCCACTTTTCTACCCAGTTATACAGATATTCATGTTCTGCTGCGCATACAATTGATAGTCCGTAGCATTTCTACTCTGTAATAAAATCAGGGAATCGAAAACAAAATAGAGACGTTTATAAGTTAACATTGTTTAAAAATTATATTTGTAAAATCTCAGTGAGATTGAAATGAGTAATTCCAACGTTTCGTTCGGCAATCTAGTCCGAACTTCTTCAGGGAAATTAATCGAAATTAACATAACAGAGGTTTATATATAAAAGGAACATCACTTGTTTTTAAAAACTTTGTCCAATCATGAGTCATTCAACAAGTATAATAAACAAAATTCTATGAGCTGTGATCAAAATTGGACCCCGGACTTACAAATATTGGTCTACCTTTGTTAAACACTTTAGACAGAGTGTGTATGTGTGTGTGGGTAAACAGTTGTAAAACATTTCTTAACGTCTCTATAAGAAGATATGGACAGTCGAGAATTTTGACCAAGTATTAATAATTAGTGAAACATATCCATTTTTTATTTATTAATAAGGATTTCCTATGCATCAGCTAACATCACACCTTCATGTCTGTTCACACTGTTAGTATCTAGAATTTTATGATTAGACGTATTTTCAAAATTATGGTGTTTAGGATTGGAGTTTAGTAGAAGCACCCTGTCGGACTTATTGATTTGTGATGTTAGCTGATGCATAGGAAATTCTTATTATTAAATAAAAAATGGATATGTATCACTAATTATTAATACTTGGTCAAAATTCATGACTGTCCATATCTTCTTATAGAGACGTTAAGAAATGTTTACAACTGTTTACCCGAACTGATTGAGGCAAGAAGACTGATTCCGGCGAGCTCCCATTATGATGAGGAGCGAAAGGTACTTAAACGTAGACTAAAAAAAAGTCTTCGCAAGAACCGTGAACAGTGGTGGGCGACAAAAGCGAAAGAGATGGAAAAGGCATCGGCGATTGACAACACCAGACAACTATTCAGGCTTATCAGGGAAACAGGTGGCAAAAGGCAAATGATAAGCGAAACAATCTCGGAGAAAAATGGCACCATAATTAGCTTCCAGGATATACGTCTGGAGCGCTGGAAAGAACACTATGAAAAGCAGTCTAATTGGCCTACAGCCACACTTAACCTGTCGAACATCCAACACCTCCCTGAATGGGATATAGACACAGGTCCTCCGTCCTTAACCGAGGTTACTAAAGCTGTCACCAATCTGAAGCAAGGCAAAGCAGCGGGACCTGACGGAATGACTCCAGATGTATTTAAGTACGTTGGAGACAGTTTACTATCTGCATTAACTGAGGTTCTAGGCAGCGTCTGGGATTTAGAGGAAGTCCCATCGGGTTGGTGTAAGTCACTGATCATCCCGATATACAAGAAGGGAGACAAGTCTTCTTGTGATATTCACAGAGGGATTAGCTTGACTAATATAGTATCTAAAGTCCTAGGCTCAATAATATTGCATAGACTAAGTGGTGCTCGGGAAGCACAAACACGAGAAAACCAGGCAGATTTTAGGCCAGGTAGAGGGTGTATTGATCATATCTTCACCCTTCGACAGATTCTAGAACATAGGCAATCCTGCCGGCGTCCGACAATCATTATATTTCTTGACCTTAAGGCGGCATTCCATTCTGTCGACCGAGAGGTACTCTGGCGATGCTTATCTGTAAAGGGAATTCCGAGAAAATACATTGCACTGATCAAGGCACTCTACTCGTACTCATGCAGCCAGGTGAGGGCTTATGGCGAGTTGTCATCTGAAGTGGTGACGACTAGTGGCGTCCGTCAAGGATGCCCATTATTCCCATTCCTGTTCAACTTCATCATAGACGTACTAATGGACTTAACCCTAACACACTTCAGCGACTCAGGGATCGACTTGCTACCAGGGAATAATCTCGTTGACTTAGAATATGCGGACGATATAGTCCTTCTAGGCGAGGACGCTGACAAAATGCAGAGTCTACTGAACACCTTGATCAACAATCTCCGTATGTTTCGCATGCGATTCGCGCCTGTAAAATGTAAGATGATGCTGCAGGATTGGACTTCACCCACCCCTAGATTAGAAATAGGAAGTGAAGTGGTAGAGCACGTTGACCACTTCACTTACTTGGGAAGTACCATCAGCCCCAGCGGGTTGATCTCAGACGAAATATCAGCACGAATACAGAGGGCTAGGTTCGCATATACCAGTTTACGCCGTCTCTGGCTTAGTAGACGTGATATCCGACTATCCACCAAGGGGCGTGTGTACTGCTCAACAGTCCGCTCCGTCCTCCTTTACGGCTGTGAGACCTGGCCATTGAGAGTAGAAGACATGAAAAGATTAGCAGTGTTCGATTTTAGGTGTCTGCATCCTATCTCCCACGTGAAGTGGTATAATAAGGTGAGCAATATTGAGGTTAGGCGTCGAGTGCTAGGTAAGGCGGGGAAATCAGTCGACGAAACTGTGAAATTACATCGACTGAGATGGTTAGGACATGTGTTACATATGCCTAGTCATCGCCTTCCTCGACGGGCAATGTTAGCTGATATAGGGCCAGGCTGGAAAAGAGCTAGCCAATGGTGGTCAAACGAAAACATGGCACCAGTCAATGAAATCCACAACAGTTAGTCTAAGCCACGTAGGAAGGTGTAGACTGGCTTCCTGGTTGGGGTCCTCGGGACGGTAAAAACCAATGGTTGGAAACAATTGGTGACATGGCTCAAAATTGTTATCAATGCATAGTGCAGATGCATCCACTCCTTGGGACTTATGATTTCCAATCAAACTGTTTTGTTCTCCGTTATTACTATTCCTTTGTCTCACATCTCTGTTTACTGTCTATATTATGCATTTCTTCTACTTTCTTCTCTTCCTTTGTGTGCTACAAGGAGGGAGTGTGGCGACTTGAACTGCCGCACATATGTGCAAAGTTCTATGTCGAAAACCGACCGACCGACCGACACACACATACACACTCTGTCCAAAGTGTTTAACAAAGGTAGACCAATATTTGTAAGTCCGGGGTCCAATTTTGATCACAGCTCATAGAATTTTGTTTATTATACTTGTTGAATGACTCATGATTGGACAAAGTTTTTAAAAACAAGTGATGTTCCTTTTATATATAAACCTCTGTTATGTTAATTTCGATTAATTTCCCTGAAGAAGTTCGGACTAGATTGCCGAACGAAACGTTGGAATTACTCATTTCAATCTCACTGAGATTTTACAAATATAATTTTTGACAAATATCTACTTTTCACTCCGCGCCCAAATATTTTAGAACTATTCTGTCAAATCTTGACGACAGTTCATTTGAATGGTTTATAAGTTAAGTTTAGGGGGAACTGATGTACATCCAATGTGATCTCGATAAACAGTAATACCACTGAACTTGATTTAAGCCGTAATATCTTCAGCGCTCTTCAACAGTCCATCTTATTTGGTGTTGGGAAAAGCATTTACTTAGAGGAAATAAAGCCAACTGAAAAGTTCAGATGTTCAGAGAAATGCGTACTAGTTTGCATCCACAGTAACCCAAGAATTTGGCAGAAGTGGTAGAAAAATCAGATCTTCAAGTGAACACGAATTATACGGATATGATGAAGATACTCAGGCATCAACAACAAATATCAATAACCGTCATTGGTAGAAATCATCTTTTCAACTACACTTAACACAGATGTGGGTGTCGAACCCAAGATAATAGAAGCAAGACTAACCTTCATTACTCTGAAACTAGTGTGGGGATCAACACCAGTCAGCATAAGGAACGTGATCGTGATTTCTAATATTAATGTCAAATCAGTACTTCTATGTGGTTGAGAGGCTTGGCACGTCAGTCAAAGCATTTCTAACGGGCTGCTTCACACTTTCATCAGCGTTAGCAACAAGGAACTCTGTCATACAATCAACTTAGAACCCAGCAGTATGCTGAGGGGAGTGCAGGTGGGTCGGAAACACACTGAGGTGACTGTTAAGTGACATAACATGCTGGTTTTCTAGCCAGTTCTAAGCCCGGGTAAAGGGGGAGGGATGGGTGTGGGGCTAGCAACCCCACACCACTAAACCTATCATACGGCTAGAGAAACTTCAATGTACAGAAAATATATTAAAATACAAAAACTTTAAATAAACAGCAAACCCGAAGTTTACTGCCTTTATCCCAGTTAGGTATACAACACGTTTTCATGTTTACCTCCTAAATCTACCATGAATATTACTTGAATTATTTGCACAAATTTTCTCCTTCCCTGCCTAATGTTAGTACGAACAGTAATATCTAATGGAGCAAGCTGGTATTAGATGGTTGAAGGCAATCGGCAGGAAGCCCTCCACCTAGGTTTCGTGCAAGTTGGCACTCACCAGTCAGCAGGGAGCATCTGCTACCTTGAAGGAACTCTAATCCCTTCTGAGATTCGAACGTGCGTCACCCAGTGCAAATTTGACTGACAGAATTCAGTCTGCACCAAAGACTGAACTAAACACACTACACTAGTAACTGACTAGTATCCACTCAAAAATATGGAGTAAATTATCCTACACAATATTTAAACCAGCAAATTAAGATAAAGATGGATAAAAAATTTTTCTTTTATGGTAACACTGGTTCGACAGCCTTTTGTTGTTGCAATAGAATAATGATAAGAGTTAAAACTAAATCGTAGGTCTTGTCATGTTTCACACTACTAACTCCCAGATTTTTCTAAACTCAATCACCATGCTACTGTTATAATATCGGTCTGCCAAACTACAAGTCACTCAGTTTTATAACAAAGATATTTTATCATTTTCATATTTCACCGTGTATTCTTAATAAACTCCGCCATTTAATAAATCCGGTTGGTGACTCCAATTCGTACTTGATTTACGCCTTCTACACAACAACTCAAGTGAATGAATTCTTTATAAAATTTCTATCTTTTATACACTTTTAGTGAGGTTTAAAACTGTACAGTGCAGTGTGTGATTTTTGATGAAAAGTATTTTAAATTCACAGTTTTGCAAAGACATATTTGTTATCAGTTACTAAACTACTCTAGATATTTCTACTATCTACTGAAAAATAATCAGTGGTTCTTTCTCTTGCTGAAATTTCAGTGGTATAAATTTGGTAAGTAAACAAATGGAAAAGAACCACGCTCCCCATCTAACAATTAACTGATTCGATAATCTGAACAACTGTTGAATGTAGGATGGATGAATAAAACAGTATTGTGCTGAAAGGGAATTATTACTACTGATTTTGGTGATAGTGGTTGGCCCGATAGGGCAGATTATTGATAGTTCAAACAGCATATGTGCTGTTACCAAAGCACGTCCCATTTTCTTCCCCTTTTGTGTTCATTTGATTGGACTAATTCACAAAAGAATAATGATGCCAGTGTTTGTGCGTTTATGTGTGTGTGTGTGTGCGAAGAATAAGTGCACTTAAAATGCACACAGATACATTGCAGAATCCCTACCGTTTATTCGATTATTGATTAGATACACTGTTCAGGCAGTAAACAGGGAAGCTGAATGTTTCACTGTTTATTCAGATGTTTCATTAGTGTTCTCATTATCTGAATACATAGTTCACTAACTCTTGAACGGAAAGAAAATATCTGGTAAGTATATATGGATGCAACCTAATATGCATTTCTCTGACCATCTGAACTTTTCACTTGACTTTATCTCCTCTAAGTAAATGCTTTTCCCAACACCAATTAAGATGGACTGTTGAAGAACGCTGAAGATATTACAGCTTAAATCAAGTTCAGTGGTATTACTGTTTATCGAGATCACATTGGATGTACATCAGTTCCCCCTAAACTTAACTTATAAACGTCTCTATTTTGTTTTCGATTCCCAGATTTTATAACAGAGTGTAAATACTACGGACTATCAAAAGTATTCGAAGCACAACACGAATATCTGTATAACCGGGTAGAAAAGTGAACGGATTTACCTCACTCAGCCTAATGAACAACACTAATAGTACTAGTGTGATGACATCTAACGTGGCGTCGTCTGTATCAAATGAAGTTGTGGTTTCATCTAGTGCAGGTTTATCGACGAATTTCATCTCTTCCAATGGTCTGGTATCTACATTGTCAACCGGAGTCATCAGCACAATGGATAATGAAGATACACAACTTGTGAATGCAATATCGAATTGTGGTAATCCTGTAACAGATGTTTGCACTAAAGATTTGAATGATGTTGAAGGGAAAAGTATGCTGGATCAAATCAATTCACATCAAGTAAGTTACAAAGAGATTTGTGCATAATGTATGAAATTATTTGAATGATTAGGTCCACTTGTTCCCATTGATCATTGGTTAGTCTATGTGCATTCTTCCGTTGCATTGACTGATGGTCAGAGCCAGCGCAATTTATACTTCATATAATAAAATTTGTGAGTATGGTTTTCACCCATGCGTGGAACTTGGTGACCATATATTATTTTTCCCAGTGTTTTAAAGTACTCATATGGATGACTTAAAATCACTATCGACCTATTTGCCTGGTTATTTCATTGTTTGTCGAGTTTTGCTACAGTAAACTATTCTCTTCTTATCACTATAGGATTATTGCCGCATACACCACTGAATTCAAACTGTTTTTTAGAGAAGTTCAGATTTCATTTTCGCTCCAAAATGAAACCAGTAATTACTGGAATATTTCCAGGGTTAAGCAAATTATCGTTCACGCATGTGCACATGCAATACGATTTCAGTTCTTACGATTTTAATAGTCACCTGTTAGTAGGTGTATTTAATGATGTGCGTGATGGAATAATTAGCTCTTAGTGACCCTTGAATATTCTTTTGCAAGACACTTCTGGTCAAGGATTGTCTGCGCATATTTTTCTTTCAGAGATCATATATTTCTCCACCTGTACATGACGTGTGGTTTGCTAGGTAAAATCGGAAGATTCTTTATGAGGTGTCACTATCGTATAAAAGAAGTATTTAAGCTTATTAGAAAAGAATGTGCGAAACTTTATACTCTCTGGTAATGGTGAAATTTTTGATTAAGTGTCTTGTGGAAAGCTAGGGTTCAGACCTCATTGGGTTCATACTGCTGAAGGTTCCCAGGCCAGAATGAAAAAGCTGTCAAGTTCTCTCTGGTTTCCTTATGGTCCCATGATTGATTTCAACTCGCGACCAAGGCTTCAACCAATCAAATCCCTGTGAACTAACACTTTATAATTAATCTAATGCTCACAGCGACTGTTTCTGTACAAGAATTGTTTTGGAATTCTAGTGAGAAGTCTTAACCAGAGGGATCCATCAAGTCAGATTAGAGAACGACTACTCGCCTGTGACACTTGTTAGTGGCTGCGCTATATAAACATACTTTATTTGGACAGAATTCCCGAAACTCCACTGGATAACTGAAGTAAAACTGTGTAATCCTCAGTGAAAACAGTTTCTGAGACATGATTTGAGGGATTTAGTTCCTCTTTTGGCAGCTCTTTACACACTTTTGCTAAGAAATATCCGCTGAGCTTGATTTCATCAAATTATGCTTCTATTTCATCCAAATCGAAGTCCAAATAAAACAACCAAAATTTTCGACATTCAGCCAATCACTATCCAGTACTACTAGGAACTCCTCATTTCGTTTTCCGGAATTACATAGAATAAGAGTTATCTACAATATATGAATCAAACAAACTTGAGGATTTACAATAGGAAAACAACAGGTTGACAGAGGCAGCGAATATAGGACTTCAAATGAATATAGGGAGGACGGGGATAGCACAGAAGCCCAACCAACAATAAACACTAATAGTGGGAGAAGTCTTGGGAAGGTTGTCTCTTTTACATGCATCCGTAGCATCGTTTTAACTACCTGCAGCACAGGTAATTATGTCAAATTCAGCCAAAATTGGAACGAAAAAGCAGAACAGAAGTTCAACACTCTGAAATCAGCTTGGAGATCAACAACATTTATCATAAAGAAGAAGATCTAAATTCTTAATATTGACGCCAAGTTAGTGCTTTTATGCAATTCAGGGACATGGCTCAAGCATCAGTGAAAGTATTTCCAGAAGTCTGAAGCCCTTCATCAACGGATACATGAGCCTAATACTTAAGAACAGATCTCCGACAGGAAATGATAAGCGACAGGGAACCCAGGCAGACAACGAACTAACCAAGAACCCATTGCTCAACAAATATGCCAAAGGAAACTAATGCGCAGTGAACATGCTCAGAGGAGACATTCAGGCTACATCACACGTCAGGTTCTTGAAGAGAACTGTATGGGAAGCGATGTGTTGGGCCTCCTATAGTTTTATGGAGCATATCATATGAGGATCGACAGAAATAGCGATGTGTAGCTGAAGTTCTGCGTCATATCAGTAACTCAAGGAGTGACCAATAATAAATGAAAAGGTATAAAACTGTGGCGTTTAAGTCACAAAGTCTTAGGCGTCATATTTTAATCTTTATTCATATGAGTAACTCATAATGGCAGTAAAAAAATTAAAACTAGAACCATCTTGCCAGGAATTAATAATATATGAGAAACAATCAAAGGAATATAAATTTTTTGAAAGGAAATGATATTTCCATGAGTTTAGGGGGGGGGGGCGTGAAGCAAAACGAAATACTAAAATCATCACTGTTCAACAGCATGCTAAAAATTATCGTTTTGCTAATTATCGTTTAACTAAACTTGTCATGTGTCGCATGGAGTTACGAAGGATTAAAATGACCATATCGATAGTGAAAACGTGTCATTAATATTTATATTTTTGAATCTTTCTTCTATAACTTAAATCGGATTTATAATGCAGACATATGAACAGAAAGTGGAGCAAATTTATACTCTTGTAGAATATCACACCTGAGTCAGAGGGAAACTTCACACGATAAAACGTATTATTATTATTCCCTTATGTTCCGAGTGGAACATAGGACTTCTGCAACACATCTCCACTTTGTTCTGTTTTCTATCGTCCTCTTCAGCAGGGTCCATGACTGTGGGTAGTCTTTCATCTCCTCGCCGCACGGTCTCTTCTACATCACCATTGGACGACCCACTCTTCGCTTCCCATTAGGATTCCACTCGACGGACTGGCGCACGATGTCACTCGATGGCCTCCTCAGTGTGTACCCTATCCATCTCAATTTTCTCCTACATATTTGTGTGACAATAGGTTCTTGGTTAGTTTGTTCACATAGTTTCTTGTTGCTGATCCTTTCTGACCGGCCATTTGATCTTCAGTATGGAGCCAACAAGGTTGGCAGCTGTTGATAGAAGTCTGTAACTTCTTGAAAATGCTTTCAATGATGCAATTGTCAAGTTTCTGAACCCTACAGTAGAACTGAATGACTTCACATTTGGGTTGAAAATCCGAGTCTTGTTGTTTATGCTGGCTGAGTGTAGAAGATTTCCAAACCAACTTCAGGTTGATTAAGGCATATCTTGTCCTTACGAGTCTGGCTTTGACACAAGATAAAAAGTAAATGAATATTATAATAATAGAGGCTATAAAAAGCATTGAGAGTTTAGAATTTAATAGTAAAAGGTGTAAAGTTAGTTGGTAAAAACGTCTTAATTATGCTGATATAACTGAATCGTGAATGCATCATCTTCACCACTGAGGTGAATTTTTATGATTTTACCTAAAATCCCCACCTATTTATTTCAATTCTTCTGTACGTCTTAGTTTGGTGTCTTGCACTTTAATATTTCCCCCTCCCGCAGATCAAATTCTGAAACTCACTGAGTTTGGATTACTCCAAAATATCTAACTATTGCAGAGAACTATCATTCTTCTTAAATACTTACCAAGAAAAGTAACTTATGTTCTAATCCCCTAACGCTTGGAAAGAAACGTTAGACGAAGACGCGATTCTCTCAGTAGTCGGCTAAAGCCTGCAATTTAATGGTGTGTTTACCTAGATTTAGCAAGACTTTCAAGGATTCAACTATAAATCCAGGTTTCGGACAGCATATCCCCATATATAAAGAAAACCAGGCTTGAATTTAACCAAGGATATAACCTATCATTGTATTTGTGTAGTTGATGATCAGATTAGAATTATATTTGACGCTTCTTACCACTTTACATTCTACTAATTCTTTTACCGTTTCACAATTATCGGTCATACAAATAAGAAGTCCTACACTCAAGCATATTATTTTTTTTCCTTTTTTATTATCCAATTTAGGTTGTTTCACTGGAAGCAGCTGTGGCAGCGGCTGCGGCTGCCCTGGCAGTATCTACAAAGAACTCTACGATAATATCGCAAGGTCCCACTTATAGTGGGAGCTTAAATAATCCTCTCCATTTATCTAAGCTACCTGCAAGTGATATCAATCTCAGTGTTCATACAGGAGAAAAGTTAGAAACAAGCTATTCCCTAACTTCACCAACCGTCTCCATAACGCAGAACCAAAATGCCCAATTATTTTCTTTGAGTGGAGAGCTGAACTTACCAATGATTACTTCAGCTGCGATTACTTCTATCCATTCTCCTACGTTAACTAGTTGTGGCTTGAATTCAGGAGCAGCAGCCGCTCTAGCAGCGAATTTGGTCAGTGTTGGGCCCAAGCGTTTACATGTGTCCAACATACCATTCAGGTTTCGGGAAGCTGACCTACGTCAACTTTTAGGGGTAAGTTATTTGATTTATGATATATATATATATATATATATCATATATATGAGATAGTTAAAACTAGTTCTATGACCACATGAACATTAATAGCTGTTATTCACAGAAATTCTCAAAGTCTAATGTGTTGCAAAAGAACATACATTGTGGTGTTTAGCGTGTTTTGAAGCGTATTTGGTGGTTATTTCTGAATGGGAAATTCAGATTCTCACTTCACCCTATCTGTCATGATTTACATGAAGAGAAGTAAGATGCATTCAAGCTGTATATTGGTTATTTAGAATGTAATTCACATTTCGAGATACTGTCTCATATTATTGTTTGCATGCACATGCAAACGTCTGGATTTAATCAAATGTCACATTTTTTTCCTTCACGTTCCCCAGTGGAACATAGGGCTTCAAGCTAGTGGCTTGAAGTTTCTGTAGCAGTGTTTATTTTACAGGATGGGGTTGCTAGCCTCATGCCCAACCTTTCCTCTTCACCAGAATTATTTCTGACATAGCGAGATAAATGAATGCGTCGGCCGGGGATCGAACCGCGGACCATGTGCATGGTCGGCGAGCGTCCTAACCGCTATGGCACCGACGCACAAATGTCACATATGATATGTACATATAAAGAAACTTCACTTTGCACTATTAAACCACATTGCTGACAAAGTACTAACTTCTATGTTGGGAACATACTGCTTAGCGCGACTGAGCAGGTTCACAGTTTAATTAACCAAAGAGCACTAGACCCTTATTTCACCGAGTTCAAGGACTCTTCAAAAGTTCCCACTCATAACTGACCATGGGATTAAGACAAGAGCTGAGCCCATCGTCACTCAGTCTGATAGTTGACAAAATATTTGAAATGATTTTTAACTCATGTATTGTTTAGCAGGAGAAAGTGGAGATGGATTGGACACTCGCTGAGGAGGCCGTTGGGTGACATTGCGCGTCAGGCCATAGCTCGAGTGGAACCCTAAAGGGAAGCGCCGAGTGGGACGTCCAAGGGTGACATGGAGGAGATCGTGTGAAGAGGAGTTGAAACAGTATGGACTAACATGGATGCAGGTGAAAAGTACAGCAGAAGACAGAAGCAAGTGGAGACGTGCAGTTGAAGCCCTATGTTCCACTAGGAACCCAAGGGAACAATAATAATAAATAAAATTGTTTAGCAAATTTATTTCCAAGCTTAAGAATAATTACATAATAAACTTTTTCCCCATAAGAATCAGTTTATCAGTTCTAATTGTCCTAATATTTGTCATGATTACAGTGCTGCTGATAACAACAATAATGATAATAATAATTACATGGGTGAAATGTGAATATGATAACCGAAGAGGCCAAGTAAGATTCTGAATGTTCGTAAATTTTGAAGGGATAAAAACAATGATAGAACTACTGAACAGAAACCAAATTAATAGTCCACAGCAATGAAATGAGACATATATGAGGCATATAATCCAATAAAGCAGTTTTATTCACTAAACAGAATCTTGCAAAAAAGTTTATTTTGGCCAAGCACAGTCATGTCTTGATTTAAGAATGAACAATAAATCAGGATAATAACAACATTCTGTGCGTGAAACTATCTAACTGTGTTACACATCCAACGAATAAAATGAAAGGAAAGTACATTTTGATGTTTATATCCTGTGGAAATAAAATGGATTCGCTTGATCTCTACAGCAAATAAAATTACTGAAAAATTGTTATGTAGAACCAACAGATAATCACACAGGTAGTTTCAGTTTGTCCTTTATATTATTCGCCTTCAGAAGGGATCTCATGAGACAGTGATGAGAACATGCCCACACTAAGTGACCTCATTAAACCTTTTTTTAAAATGCTTTTTACTTTTTTTTTACAAGCCATTCGGTACGATTTTGGATGTGGAAATTATCTTCAACGAACGTGGATCAAAGGTAACTTTAATAACACTCATATTTATAAGAAATTCAAGTATTATTACAAATTTGTTTTATTTACCAAGCATGAATTAAACCAACGTCTGTCAGTCAGCTAGATGGAAATTTCTTTGAATTTTAACGGCCTTTTTGTCCGTCATTAAAAATTTTAATGATTTTTATATCAGTCCAGTTGTCACCACTAAGTAATACCAACTAGATAATGAAGGAGAACCTCGGGGTAATGGACTGCATCTCAGCTCTAGGTTATTGTTAAGTAGGTCAGCTGCAGTGCATTAATCGGGACTACACTTGTGAATTCTCAAGGTAAGCATGTTACCATTAAACGGTTAACTCCTGCCAGATCATTATACAGTGATCATTGGTAAATGTTGTTCATGAGTCATTATCCTTTTGTTCTGAAATATACTTTGAAGGCGATCCATTTCCCACAAACGATTGTCAGGTATCTGAAAGAATTTATGGAATCGACATATTTGGCGTTTAAAGAAAAAACGTATGCTGTTTCAAGTATCTGCAGTTCAGGACGTTATTATTCAGAAAACAAAACTAATGAAACTGTAAAATTATGAGCAAGGGATAAGCATAATTTACGACATCTAAGAGTTAGGAATAATCCTCAAGTTCACCAAGTTAATTAAAAAGTCCTGTTTATTTACAGTTATATATATATATATATATATATATATATACAGATGAAAAAGTATTTGCTTAAATGTCTTCTTTTACGTTTAACATTGCGTGGAAGAAGACGGAGATTATTGGTGGGACTAAACGCGTATAGATTCGCAACACTTCTCACTTATCGTTATGTATATTGTGTATGCTGTATATATTAAAAACCCACTTTCACTTTTATGTTTCGGTCGTTTTTGAAATTCTAATTTACAAAACCTCTATTGTTCATCTGCTTGCTTTTACAGGGTTTTGGCTTCGTCAC
The DNA here is from genome assembly GCA_944472155.2 of Trichobilharzia szidati. Taxonomy (NCBI): domain Eukaryota; kingdom Metazoa; phylum Platyhelminthes; class Trematoda; order Strigeidida; family Schistosomatidae; genus Trichobilharzia; species Trichobilharzia szidati. The sequence goes on along the minus strand of OX235279.1, from coordinate 52,093,462 downwards.
CTTTGCAACAGGCGAAGAAGCTGATCGTGCGCGAGAGAATTTAAACGGAACTGTAGTTGAAGGCAGGAAAATTGAGGTATGCTTTAACACAAAATTATTGACGTTTTTTAATATGTTATAAAGAATGTTGGGCATCTATTCATCCCTCTCTCCATGTTGCCTTTGGTGTATTGTTTATTGAAATGAGGTCAGTCTCTTTAAATTTCCCCTAGTGTGTATGTAGGCTTGTAAGACATTTAAAAACTTTGGTTTTCAAATATTGGGGCTATTGGGGGAATATTTTGACCTCAACCAAGTGAGTCATTCTTACTACTTTTCACCTTAAATTCTTCATACATAAATAAATTTTCTCCTCTGACCTTTAGTTTTTGTTAGGTGAAAATCGATTTATTCGTTGTTGCACACATATGCAGAAGACGTATTTTCTGACACTGTGTCCTGTGAATGTATGTACCTGTATTTATGTACACATTCGTATTGATGTCTATAAAAAGAAGAAACGTGTCTGTTTAAGTGAAATTGTGCGTATTTCTATGCACAGTACTGTATACATGCAGCACAAAATTCTGTTTCCTGCTACACTTTTTATTATTTATTTAGTATACGCTTTTATACGTTCTAATCAGTAGGAACTGATATTTCAGTACAATGTTAAAAATCCCATGTTTGATTTAGTCATGTACCAACGAAATCTACCCTGATATGAATTAAATCTGCACAAATATAACACATCAGGAAATTTGTAGACTAGATTTTCCTAAGTTTATTAAATGACTTGTATGACTACTTAATTCATATACTTATGCGTCTACTAGGGTGTCCTAATCGTATATTGTTTACAACCATTCAAACTAACAGTACAAACTTATACTTCTGAAAATTGACTGGCAATGCTCGGCAGTAAATAGTTGGTGTTTCGTCTTGTTTAGGATTCGCCAATCAGGTACATCTGCATCCCCGTATCTGATGTTATTTAAACAGACTAGAACTCGTGGCCGTCTCTTTAAATTCAATAGTGTTATTCGACAAGCCATTGAATTCCTCCAACCAAAGTGTTTTCAATGGGTTATTGGTATTATTTATGCTTCATACAGCTGATTTACTGAAGTAAACTGAACACGTTCTGTGGGCACACTAAATTTTCGCATAGATTTTGCAGTATTTACTTTCTTAAGATTTTTTTTCATATATTTGTTTGCAAGCCACCTTGGATTAATTAGGTAGATAGCTGAATCTGGTCCTTAGACCTGGTCAGTTCGAGGGTTACCTTTTTAAAATAAACAGTTCCGTTAATGACTGCTTGAGGATTGTGCATCAAGTAAAAAGTTTCTCAAAACTTTCAGGTCCCGCTAGAACAACTTAGTTATTGAATCACACCCGGATTTCATTGATTAGGATTTTTGAGTTTTTCAGCCCACAACATAGCATAACTCCTTTCTCCTCACTATGCAGTCCCATAAAGCAAGATCTGTCCCTATAATTTAAGATCATTGCTTTTCAGAGAGGCTTTGAGAATGATATGATGGATATGTCCGACACATTTCTGTAAACAGTCATATACTTTCTACAATATTTCTTAGTTAACATACTACATACTAAAATCGGACCTATACTTATGTTTATATTACATGGATAATATGAAAGATTAGTACTTGAGTTTGAATGGAACTCTTAAATCGTAGCAGTTTTTGAAATGGATTCGAAACTTTTGTCTGTCTTAACTTCAATGATCATTTCAACAAATAAAGATGACCGCCGATTGATATCAGTTAGAGAACCACTTAAAGTCAAGAAGTACTGGACAGCTGTTTCGTCCTAGTTAGGGAATCATCGGGAGCATGCACCTACCGGGTCTCGAACCCAGGACCTTCCGGTTACAAGGTAAACTGGCAAACCACTGAGCCACTGGGAGCCGACTCAGTGGCCCATGAATTCTAACTTCTGCCGATTCGTGATTTTAGCGTGACCACCAGCCAATGTTATCCTCACTGACGACTGCATGGACCCCAGTGGTCATGAATTCTCACCTAGAACTCCAGGAAACTCCGTCCTGCTGCCGGTCACTAGCAAATATCAGATTAATTTTTCAAGAGTTGATTTGTAGGGATGGTCTACGAGCTTGCCTTATAATCGGAAGGTCCTGTATTCGAAATCCGGTGGGTACGCATTGTCAATGAGTCCCAACTAATGACGAAACAACTGTCCAGTCTTCCCCGGTTTTCAGTGTTTCTTTAACTGATATCAATGCGTGGTCAAACTTCAAAAACAAATCAAATCTCTACAAGTCAACCCTTCAAAAACAAAGATGAGTTCTCTGAATTTAAATTCACTCAGGACAAAAATTAGTTGACTAAAACGAAATCAACTAATATTCGGGGAAAACTGGGAATTCAAACATGTGTATTGTATGCATGACATGTTGTTTTAATGTGTTGGCTTTTTCAGAACAATTCAGTGTGCTAAATGATATCGTTGTAATTACTTCCAACTTTCTTTGGTTAAAGAGTAAGCCTAGAACATTGATTCGGTAAAATTTGACAAGTAGTAAGCCAAAGTCTGCTAAATATTCAGTTGTGAGAGTCTGTATATGGAACGTTATTATGTAAGCGATGATGCATGAATGGTTAAGTGACACCGTCATTTATTTATCACTCTGTGTTTTCGTATGTGTCTATATACACTACATCTTAGGTGGTGCATCATTTTACCGTGATAATTTCACAATGAAAAATAACCAATGTGCCACTCACAAAGTACGTTGAACAGAATAACTCCACCAGTCAAGATTGTCTTTCTGTCATTTGAAGATTAGACGTCAGCTACACCACTGTAGTCCGTATCGCTTTTGATTTCTTTATCTTGAAGTAGTATATTGTTCGATATCTGATGGTGTAAGCAATAGAATTTATTAATCTATCATACGTTCATTATTTGCTGAGATAGCTTCTAGATACAAATACTGTTAAGTTGAACAGTCATTAGTTATCAGGTTGGTCTGTATGCTATATTTTAAGTTTTATTTTCAACCTGACAATATGGCAACCTTGACTATCACCAAACATTGACTGTTACACTTTAAATAATCCGTCAATTTCACAGGTATAGCTTTTATCCACTAACCATTTAGCATTTTTAAGTTGTTTTTAAAGACAGCATTTATTTGCAAAAAAATCCTGTTTCGCTGAATTAATATGTTCGCTTTTTTTCAATGCTGATAAAATTTAACCACTAGTCATTATTAATATCTGTAATTTTTAATTGGATAAAAGGTTGATACATGCTATGTTACTGTATGTAGAGAGTCACTGTCATACGTTTGAAAGATAATGAACTTGAAATAATAAAATTTGTAGCTCAAGTGGATGATGTTGAATTAGTTGTGTTCTCTGAGCTGGTTGATTTAATTGCGAAGCTTTCGTCGTCCTTTTGGACAACATCTTCAGAGCATATTTTAGTATAAAATGGACTCATTGGAATTCTTCACGGTTGCCATTTGACACAGTTATATCATTCATGGAGAATTCCAATGAGTTCATTTCATACTAAAACATGCGCTGAAGATGTTATCCAGAAGGACGATGAAAGCTTTGCAATTAAATCAGCTAGCTTAGAAAACACAACTATTTCAAGACAATGAACTTATTCAAGATATAGAAAATCAGTTTTTTAATAAGTTTATCAGTTTGACACGTATAATTGATTATTCCAGACTAACTATCAATTGTTAATGCCAAATTTTGCATCTTTGAAGTAGCATTAAGTTAGCCTTTTATATGAATGATCAACACATGCTTAGAAATGAAATTCCAGATTTCTTTATAGTAGTAGATATCTGAGTTGCTCTCGGTTATGTATACCAACAAACTTTATTGTTCGTCAGTGTACTACTGTGTTGGTGTGATATGGACAATATCTGCCGACGGAATATTATGCTCACATATTCCCACAGTTCAATACTGCCTACAATATATCTATTTGAACATTCTATTTGATAGTAGAGACAGAATACATTTCCCATGGTTATATACTGCGTTAACAAAAGAATGCTATATATATATATATAATGAAAAACATACCTTGGCTCCGGTGTCTTGCCTTCTGTTGTTACACTACTGCTAAAGAACTAAAAGACTTTCATGTTACCAGATGAGTAAGCAGGAGTTATAAAGTTTGACACAAACTGTTTCTATAATTACAAACTTTTCATAAACATAATTCTAACTGAAAGCTTCTGAAGCTGACTGCTCTTGGTGGATGCTTTAGGTTAATAGAAATGTAAGGACTTCGATACTTAGTACTGAACTTATTGATGAAGAATGTCTATTTCATCTATGATGTGAAGGATTTTTACTTGCTTTCTGAGGGAACCGATCAACAAGATGATGCTAATTTTGAGTTATCATCCCTACTCAAAATTCCCAGTAGCTTATCTGTTAGAAGGAGACTTATCTTTAGAATTCATTTCAAACAATATGAACTGAATTTCTCCCCTGCCGACGCACACCCCATATCAATGGTCGACCTGCAAAGTCTGGGCTACCGATATCACATGCTGAAAATTCCATAGTTGTACCAGAAATACGGTGTGGAATCAAGCTATAATCAAAAATAAATAATCAAAAAAATAGTTATTCTCAAAACTATATTATTATTATTATTATTATAATCACTTAATAACGTAATATAGCATAAAAATCAATAGTATTATTGTAATATTCACAAAACTTATGCTGAATTGACAGTGAATCTGGAAGTTACTGGAAACAAGCAATAGTTCCGAACTGAAATTTCACATACCTTCGTTCTCAGATAAACATTCCTCTATTTGAATTCAAAGTGGATGCTGTAAATTCTACTTCAAGATATATAGTCGTATTCAAGTTATTTATTTGTATTATGCAACTTCTAGTCTGAACTCACTAATCTTCACCCATTCAGTCACCAGTATTCACTGTTTTAAATATTTTGATAAAAGCAATATTCCCAGCTAATTAACTTTTATTGTTTTGCTATGTTTAACAAATTGAATGCGCAAATAAAAAAATAATTACATATATTTGCCACTCTACAGCAAAGTGAGTTAATTTGACGTAAAAAAATCTTTTCGCTGAACAGTTAGTTCTGATTTAATTGGACTTTTTTTTCTTTTTATGAATTTGTTATCAAAGTGCAAGTTTATTTGTCATTGAATTTCATTGATAACTATCAGTCAACTTGGTGTTTGGTATTGCACTGAATATCAATATCCATGCTGTTTTGTTTTTCTTAACTCAAATCTTATTCGTTTGGTCACCATTTTAATTTTTTACTACTCTATGACTGCGAGTACTTCACATCAAAGATAGGATTTAATGAACCTGTGTACATGGATGTCTATCCTTCTATTTACTAGATTAATAACGCTACTGCACGTGTAATGACGAAGAAGAAGTCTGAATCACCAACGCTCTTAAAAAGTAAGTTCATTGCTGTTGTTTACTGTTTAACTCGAAGCGCTTACAAGCCATAAACGGAGCTACACACCAGAAGTAATACTTTGTAGCTATCTAAAACACTGATGAAGAATAGTTTAACTATGAGCATTTTGAAGGATGACATGTACTTAGTTGGAATAGAATAATTCTGTATATGATAAAGACAGTAGATAGTTTTACCCGATGTAGATTTGTTGCTGATGGGTTTATCTACAAGTAAGATTTCCGGTTCAAGTCTCTAAACACAACCTTATCGCCAGTATAGATCACCTAGTGGTTTAATAATCCAACAGCTAGAATATTATTCTCCGAAACAAAGATTTCTTATTGGAATTTTATATTTCCAGCTTGAAAATTTGGAAACAGCACTCGGGTTGTGTATCGAAAGCACTAACAGACAGCACATGATTCTTCACATGAAGCTGAAATTAATAGAGTTTCATTTAAATGAGTTTTTTGACTAAATTAGTGTTAATGAGATATAAAAATTCAGCTAACTCGTTTAGGGTATTCGAAATCCTTGAAGTGAATGTAATTTATGAAGAAAAATGTTGGACTTTCTTTCAAAAATAAGTATTTCATAGACATGATGACTTTTCTAACAGTAATCCATGTTCGTACTAAATTTTCGTAAATTCTGATGTTATCCTCTTGTATAAATCTCACTGGCAAAAAGAAAGGGAATAGAGATTATGGTTTTTTAAAACTCAATTTTCTATCTTGTGTATGCAGAAGTATATAAATTACGGAGTGAAACCATACGATAGTGGTCAGCATTCTGCAGTGATTTCTTCTACTGACCAGATTCTTTGATTATATTCGAATGATCGAACAGCACAGTTTACTTCACTTTCTCAGAAAAAGTCAGAGTTACATACTAGCACCTCTGATGACAACAAGTGTAGGAACGTTTCGGTCAGTATAGTGTTTAAGGCTAAATAAGATTGTGAAACTATGTAGAAGTATAATATTTAACAGCTAATGTGTTTCCTCACTAAGTGATGTGCTCCTTTTCTTATATCAGGATAGCAAAGACGGGTTCTGTCATCAAACTGTGCTCAAGCAGTTTGTGAGGAAAGACTAAATTTAATGGTTAACACTTTCATGTGTTTTCTAGCTGTCTCATAATGTGAAAACTAAATAATTGTGATAATGGTGACTACTTTTTTTGGAAATAACAGAGTTTATTTTCAAGTACAATCTTTTCAAGTTCACAAAGAGGAATCATTATAATGGTTTTGTTGTTGTATTGTTAACTGTTGATTCAGAAGATAAATAAATTTTGTGATTATCTACCTCTTTATTATTTCAGCCGCAACAACACTTCGAGGTGTTAGAGCTCTTGTACCAAGTACATCTTCAACTGCTGCCATAGCTGCCGCTGCTGCAGCCTTGCGTGGTGCTGCCGGGCTTACTGGAGGGTTACCAATGGTTTCTATGTCAACTCCAGGAAATCTTGCATCAATGGTTGTTGCCTCAGGTATTGGTGGAATCTTGCAGAATCCAGCCACTTTCTCGGCTACAGCACCCACACTAACAAATATCGCTGCGATGCCATCATGCAATTCTCTTAATGCTAACCAAGCTTTATTAGCAGCTGCAATGGCTAGTGCGTCAGGTGCACCCGTGAATTACAATCCAGCAGCTGCAGCTGCATTCTGTTTAGCTGGAGCCGATCCAAACACCGCAGCACTGCTGGCCAGTTATGCAGCAGCAGCATTTGGTGGAATAGGTAATGCAAGCAATGGATGTTTGGTCAACAATAATGGAAATGCTAGTGGTAATACACCTTCGACTGTCATCCAAACCTTTGGATCACCGTCACAAGCAGCTAGTTTGACTAATTCCCTGGCAGCCATGGCAATGCTTCCTCAGACCGTACCCCTTTTGGGATCAAGTGCACCTGCACCACTGGTGAGAAACCCACATGTCTTTTTACCTTTCAATATTTATACTCATAAAATCTGCTATTACTTATCTGAATTAAATTAATTTTAGAAACCAAAGTGAATGGAATATTGCATAGCTATTTCAAAAACAATATCTCCACATTCTTCTTGAAACAAAAACACTCAAAGTCAAAGAGTCATTTAGCTACTTCACATATTTATTGTAGTATCTATTTGATGTTATTCGAATTTATAGCCACTAAGTCTCACGGTTAGGTATTCTACTGATATGTTATGGAGAACCAAATCAGAAATATTGTAAATACATTTGAAATATTTAGTACAAACAAATGGGGCTTGAGATAGTTCTCAACAAACGTTTTATGCAATTGAGCGTAAACACAAATGTGTATTTATTTCAATGATAATATACCGAATATACACAAATTGGTGGAAAAGTTGAAAATTTAAAAGCATGGATCATCGTAATCATGTCTTTTAATTATAAAATTTACGTGGTAACCTGGATACAGTATGGGAACTATAGCTGAAGTTACTTATCGTTAAGGTATTTAATATTACTACAAAGAAATGAGAAAGTTTAACAATTTTGCACTAAAATCACTTAAATTTTAAAAAAATGGCTAAGTTATTGCGAAACGTTGTTTCATTAAAATGTGACTCATTTAAGAAATCATAAGATATTATATCTCTAACTTTATATGTTTTCTAAGATAATTATCAGGAGAATATAATAAAACTTCTTTCGTGAAACATTTCATCAATTCAGTTTAATCCATGAATAAATAAGTACATGTCTAAAGCAAAATATATATTATGTGTTAATGCTTCAATAGGTTCAGTGGTTCGATCCTAGTTCAAATATGGGAGTTGAACTTGAATTACAGCATCGTATCCAACAGCAACAGCAGCAAATCCAGGCAAACCAAAGAGCTCTAGCCGCAGCCGTGGCAGCTGGCTTTACTCCTGTTAGTCTTTCTGTCAATAATCCCATTGATAGCTTGACAGGATCAATTTCCGGTAACACAGTTGGGTTGTGTGGAAACTTATCACCATCTCAGGCAGCTGCAGCTGTAGCTGCCAACATGCTGAGAGCTTTTTCAAATTCATCAACTTCACTTAATCCTAATAATTTGACATCCAACCGGTCTGGAACAAATAACCCAAATGTACTCGTCAGCTCTGCTTCTGGTTCACAAAATGTGTCCGCTGTGCAGATACAGACGAATGGTAGTTACACTTCAGTTTCCTCTGGTCAAGCTTCAGTTAGCGGATCAAATGCGTCAGGAATGTCCCAGGCTTCTCTTTCTGGAACAAATCAATCTGTGATGGCTGCAGCTTCTCAACATTTTCCTACACAGACGTCTGTTAGTCCAACAGTTATGTCGTAAGTCTTTATAGGTAGTCTACCACACAGTACAAGAATTTTATTGATTAAACATTAATTTTTATCATGTATTCCAGAAGTATTGCTTTCTACTATATGAAGATATAGATGACTCGCAAACCCTTAAGTAATAATTTTACAAAAGAAAATTCAAACATTTGGTTGCATGTAACACTTTTCTGTCCTAAAAGCGTGAAAGTGACAATATATTGAATAAATATAACTATTTTGAAGATTTCATGTTTTAACATGTCATATAAGTTGTTACCACTATTCTGCCATAACTTATTTAAAACGGCTGCAGTTGATCAGATGAAAACTGAATAATTGAGTTTTCTGTTACTGGGCATTGTTTAACCTTTAGGAAACTTATACTTACGGGTAGTGCGTCAGTGGCATAGCAGTTAGGACGCTCGCCGACCATGCACATGGTCCGGGTTTCGATCCCCGGCCGACGCACTCCTTTACCTCGCTATGCCAGAAATATTTCTGGTGAAGAGGAAAGGTTGGGCATGAGGCTAGCAACCCCACCCTGTAAAATAAACACTGCTACAGAAACTTCAAGCCACAAGCTTGAAACCCTATGTTCCACTGGGGGACGTGAAGGGAGAAAAATACTCACGGATTCCACATTCCGTTTTCTGTTGGAATGATATAGGCTTTAGATGAAGGTCATAATAATCCCTACATAGACTGCAGCGTTTCTCACGGAATATACACGTTAATGAGGGAGATAAAATTGTGCTTTAAGACCTTTGGAATTATTTTATTATGAGGAAATTTTATTATTCCCATGATTTCGGGCTTTTGGTTTCCAGTTTTAGGTAATGACGTTGTCACTAGTATTCCTATGTACAAAGAGAAGGATGAATAGACAGAAGACAATGAGCCGTGAATTAGTATTGTGCATAAACTAGCCATTCAGCCTTGTTTATCTGCTGAACAGTAAGGCTATCTAACATATAGTTTCTTTTTGAGAAGTCTTTGGTGATTTAATACTTAGTCCGATATGACTAGAATAATCTATAAAAAGTTTTTCACTAATTCTAATTCTAGTTACCTGCCGGATTTAAATGCAGCCGCCGCCGCCGCAGCAGCAGCTAGTATGGATCCCTATTTAAACAGACTTGCAGCTGGCTATGCACTAAACAATGCAGTTGTCACCACACCTGCAATTTATCGAACAAATTCAAGTTATCAACGTTTCTCGCCTTATTAAAGTGGATTGTATGCTCCACCTGTCTTTATTTTTTATTCAGTTATGCTAAGTGGGATGTCTTAATTTAAATTATATTGTTTATTTCCTTTGAATCTGATTATGCAATTATGATTATTTGCTTGTGTGTTTGTTCGCTTTTATCTGTTTATTTGACTTTAGTTTTTGGTGTGTTTTGCTTGGTTAGAAAAATCGATTTGGCATATAAAAAGAATGAACTGACTGGTGAATAACATCAGTTGCTTATTTCATTGTGTGATTAGCAAGGCTTTCACTAGACACTTATATTGAATGTTGACATTTGGTTATGTTGTATGCAAACTGGGTGGAAAGAAAAAAAAATAACCGAACATATAGAAAAAAAACCACGTGAATGTAACACTTTGAAATGTATTCAATGAAATCCACTATCTACTTACATTTTCAAACTGCTTGCATTTTCTTCTTCCAAGAAGTGACAGTTAATCGTGTTTGTTTATTATAAGGTTAACAAAAACAGTTTTCTGGGCACTTTTGTTCTGTGATTGGTGCATGCGTTATGTTCCTGCAATGCGATTACCATCGGTATTGTTATTTATGCAGCTTTCGATTTTGTCTGTGAATCATTCGACAGGCACATGCTCATGTATGTCCACCTGTGTTTTGTACATAGAAATCAAATTTGTTTTCAACGATTATTTAAATGATTAAAATGATAACGATTGTACTTCTTTCATTGTATCTAGAAATCTTGATTATTAGCATTTAGAGTTGTGCATATGCCTGATAAATTGAACTTGACTTTTCTGTCCCTTCTGCTGTTTACGTTTATCCCATATATACACTTTGGTCACTTCTATGCAATAATCAAGTTCATTGAATGCTTTAATACTTACTAGTGATGTCATGTTCCCTCATTTTTTGTTTTTTGCTGAAGTTATGATGTAAACTGTTTTGTAAGGTGAGATATACTTCTATGTATATCACTTTTTTTTTTCATGTAAATGAAACTTAGGTTTGTTGTGCTTATATGTTTGTTCGTTCGCCTGTTTGCTTAGTAACACTTCACTAATAATTTGAAAAATACCAAACAGCAACGTGTCATACTTACATAAGCATGAGGTATGTTTGTATTATTTATTATCAATTTATATAACCTCTGAAAAGTTTTCTGTAGGTGATCCTGCATCTTACTTTTCCACTAATTTTCGCCTTTTCAAAAAATTCCAACCAAATTTGCTTGAAATTTCACTTTTCATTAAATTACTTGAAAATTTGTAGTATCTCCAGTCATTTCCACTTTCTTTATTTATTTCAAAAATTTCTGAACCAAGTTAACTTTGTTAAGTCCCGTGATTCCCCTGAATAACTGAATCAAAGAATCAGTTCATGACTGCAATAGTAATGTGATTATCCATGAACTCACCAACCGCTTGATTTTGTTTTTTATTTATGTTTCCAATAGTTATGAGAAAATTAATAGAAAATATACTGTCTAAGGGAAGTGGATGTTTACTTTCCAAACTTTAGCAGTTACTGGTTATGGCATAACAGATATATATATATATATATATGAAGCGGGTTAATATATAAAGTGCAGTAAGCCATTTACTGAGGTTGAGACACTATGTGGAAATGTCTGGGACGTCGAAGAGAAAAGGAATGCCCCTGAATGTATAAGTAAAGGAGAAAATGGGAAAAAGAGGAGAGGCGCAAATATTGTCAAAGATATAGTGATAGGTATTCCAAAACAAATCGATATTCCAGAGCAAATTACCCAGTCAGGTACTTAGGTGGGAAGGCCGCTGCTTAATTACTTCAACAGACTAGTTGCATTTTTCTAAATAATTAATCCAGTCTGGGGCTTTGATGATGAAAAAATGACTAGAGGTGTACTTGTAGTCCTAGAATATGATAGATGACTAACTGATTTGATTTTAGACTCTTAGGTAAGAATGGTTTCAAAACGAGAGAATAATAACTATCTGAAAATTAAGGCGTTTACATAAGTTCTTCTGGCTACCAAGTTTCGTATTGTCATATATCACGAAGATATGGAGCATCTTTCACGGCATCAAAGTAAACCTACGGCTTAAATAAATAGACTAGAGTGAATTAACCTAATATTAAGTAAATAAACGGTGACTCTAATTTATAGCAACCCAAAACAATATAATCCAGTAAAGACCTCTAACGACCAATCAGACGCGCCATAAGTAGTAGTGACGAATTTGAAATAAACGTCTATATATAAGTAATGCAGTGTTAGAAAATGGTTACATAACATAGTACTATTTTGACCGTTAGACCGTTTGTGGTCCATTAGACTGCACTACAATTTTTGTTTGAATGCACATTTTCGTTAACTGCAAGTCACTTTGTTTTCAGTCATTGTGTTCTTGGTATTTGGATGCCGGATAATCTCATATTTGAAGGTTTGTTCCATGTCTATCTGATAAATTTCGTTTTACGGAACAATAATCTTACACAGGTTCCACAGTCTCTTACCAATATAATTCCATTTGGGGTCATTTGATTTTGTTTTGAATTTGTTCTGTGTGTCCATTTCTTCAGAAAGTTATCCGTGCAGTGGCTCCAACAGATGGTGAAATTTAGCAGTTGAAAAGTAAGTGAATAGATAGATACATTAGTCAGAAAAGTGGGATGAGGAAGATAAGGTAGGGGTAGGGAGTGGCTTTACATGATGTGTTTCAAGATGATAGTCCGTTTGAACATAGTCCTATTTTCTCCGTATGATTATAAGTACTCCACTCTACTCTTTACACGGATTGCGCTATGGCCACAGCTGTTGTTAAAGGCGAGAGAATCAGAGCGGAAAGATATGGGATCGGCCTGGCGTCTTTTCTCCCTGATTTACAATCCTTCAAGTGTTGCTACTGAAGGTCCGTAATGACTTGTTGGTATAGTTACTTTGCTTGGATGAATTTTTAACCTATCAAATAGTAATTATATCATTCTTAAGCCAGTGGTATCCGAAAGTGAAAAACCCTAATCTCATCAATCTGCCATGGCGTTGTTTATACCAGAAATGGCTGTTTCTGTGCGTTTTCTGTCCCCCCCCAAGTGAAATAGGGGACACAATAAAATGACCTGTTGGCTATTACGCATAGAACCTATCCCCTTGTTCTTGTTGTATGTTGAGTGAATACATGCAAATTACCCCTAGTTACGACACATGTTTATTTGCGAATGTGATGCAAGACAAATTCCGCTGGTTACTCCTCTATTCACATATACACATTCACCGACTTGCCCGCCTTTTCACATCGTACACATTACATCAGGTCTCACAGGCATGGCCATGACAAATAACAACAAGGAAATATACAGGCAAGTAGGTGGAGTAGCAATGGGTTCTCCCGTAGGACCCCTATTAGCCGACTGCTTTTTGGCTAGCTTAGAAAACAACCCCTTATCATCAGCTATCAACGACCTCCATCTCTACAAGAGATACATCGATGATACTTTCATTATTTGTGATGAGAATTGTGATTTAAAAAACCTACTTCAAATCTTCAATAACGCCCACCCGAACATCGACTTTACACTTGAGACTGAATCCGACGGAATGTTCCACTTCCTAGACGTCCAGCTGACAAGAAACGCCAACAACTCTCTGAAAAGATCCATATACAGAAAGCCTACATGGAATGGGCAATTCATCAACTTTCAAAGCTTCGTGCCCCTAAGCAGAAAGAGGAACCTGATACACGCTCTTTCCTCGAGGATTCGGAAGATATGCAGCGGGGAAGTGATTGAAGAAGAACTGCGTAATCTCCGGAAAACCCTTATGGAAAACGGTTTCCCGCTCAGGTTCATAGACAAAAATCTCAAATCTAAGAAGACTTCAGAACAAGTCCAATCCGTTCCAAAGAAAAAACTTCTGCTTAATCTAGAATTCAAAGGTGATATTGAAGCAGAAATCCTTTGCAAACGCCTCTGCAAATCTCTTAGGAAAACATACTTCGCCGCGAGCCTACGACTGACGTTTTCTTGCAAGAAACTGTTCAGCCAGAACGTGAAAGACAAGCTGTCGCATTGGGCCACCTCAACGTGCATATATCAGTTTACTTGCTCTTGTGGAGCTGAGTACATCGGCCGTACCATGTGCCGACTTTGAAAACGCGCTCGCGAACACTACCCAGCCTGGCTAGTAAAAGGAGACCAAAAACGTATATACAGTTCAGTGACAGAGCATCTGGTCAACTCAGGACATTCAGTGCCTATCGAAAAATCCTTCAAAGTAATATACAAGATTCAGTCAAACCTATCAAAGGGAGTTAAATCATGACATCTGGGCATAGCTGAGGCGCTAGCTATCCAAAAGCTCAAACCCATGCTTTGTATCCAAAAGAATTACGTCCAACCCCTGTCCCTGCCATGGCCATCATAAACAGGTAAAAAAACTTTTTAGTAATGACAATCTCATCACCCTTCTTATCTAAACTTCCTGTTTATTCATGTTATTTTAAGTTTTCTTAATCCTTGTCTACACTACCATATTTTCATATCCAATCTTCCTGTTTATTTTGTCATTTTACTATTTCTAAATATTTAATCCCTGATTGCATAAACAATTATTCATCATATTAGTTTTTTATCGAAACATCCTGTATATTTTGTTATTTCTACATTTCTAACCCCTAATTGCATAATGTCAATCTTCTTAGTTATTATAATGCTACTTTGTTCGAGTTTTATCCGCTCCCCTGTTTATTATGGCATTCTAATTCCTAATTGTAATTTTTATTAATTTGACCCTTAACCGGAAATTATTCTGGAACTTTCCCATCTACTTGATATAAATACACGAATGTACAGCCTAGATGATGACTTCGTCGAAAAGAAAATTTTCTTCGCTGCAATTGTCTTTTTAAATAATGATAAGTCACATCACTTACCAGGTCTGAAATCCTTACGAGAGTTATGCACATCTCTGTTAGTAAAAATCTTGTTAAATATATCTAGGGCATATTCTAAAACATTGCCAGACGTATTTTCAGCATTAAGTGCAATATGCTTTTTTCATGCACCAACAGGCAGCTCATAAGTCAGCTTATGCTACATGTTCCACTTTTCCAGATCTTTAAAGCCACTTCTGATTAAACTGTTTGACCATTTGAACAAAGCAAGAACTACAGTTTTAGCAGACTAAAGTGGTACCATCTTTTATTTCTCTGCCTTCTCGTCAGCTGCTTACAGGGCAAAGACATTATTAAATATATCTACAAAAACAATTTTAACATACTTGCACAGAGCTCATTTTAAATACAAACCAATCGATCCATATACGCAAACACTAATAATATATACATATTTTTATGTAATATTAAACACTATTCCGAACAATAATAATCATACACAATGGAAACTTTTCAGCAATTCGGATTCGGATGAAAAAAGGCAAAGGTAACCGCTTCTTTCTGGATGCATAAATCAGGTTTCAGGCGCTTGATGGAAATGGTTTCAGCAAACTTAAGGAGAATTGAGCTCTTTTGCTTATTGATAATTTTGAATGACTTTTCCACGTCCACTTCATGACCCATGTCAAGAAGATGCCTGGCGATGGCACTGTTTAAAGCATTTGTTCCATTTAAACGCAAGCTTTTTGGTACATGTTCAGAAAATCGTAGATATGCCTTCTTTCTGCCTTCCAATGTAACTGCTTCCGCAGATACATGTAAATTTGTATATACAGTTGGAGTTAACATGGGAAGGATGTCTATCGATTTTTGACTGCACCAAGGGGCAAGTTGTTCGAAAGACGGGAATGAGCTTAGCTGCAGGATAGGCTATGGCTAGTGATGTACTCAGCCTTCTGTTGATCATCGCTGCAATGTTTTCACCTTTATAATCAAGCTGAAAGTAGATTCCCAATCCGACAAATGTGTGGACAGAAAGGGGACATTTTTGGGACAATGTGGACAAAAAAGGTTTATTTCATTTCAGATTGGGACATAATCCGATGAAATGGGACAATAAGGGGACAAATTTTATGAATTGGGACATAATTCGAATAAAGGGGACAAAGAGTGGACACCATGGAAAATTTAAATGTACACTGGAGGTTACTGATAAATTGTAAGTAGTAAAATTTGTATGTCGAAATTACGTTACAACTACTTCAAATGCAGAAAAACTCATCAATTAATTGATATGTTTTTCTTAATGTGATTATAATTACATGTATACATCTACAGTTTCCAGTAGAATATTTTCAAAACATCCTACAAGCAGAAGACAGAAGTAAGTGCTAACACTTAAAAGTAAGAATGGTAGTATTATTTTCCTGATAACTAAACCGTTTTCTGTCATACACTAATCCAGACAGACACACACGCATACACACATGTGTATGTTTGTATATAAACGTAGATAATTTAAGAATAGTGACCAATAGCATTACATTGCAGTCACACTGAAAAATATACCTGTGACTTCTTATTGTCACTTTGACTGTTCTAATGTCATTGGTCAAGGTATTTGCGAATAATGTCACTCATGTGACTCGTATGAGTCACAGGATATCGTGTAACGAAGATGGTTTTATATGTGGGTTGATGCTTACTGGCCAATCAATGCAGTTTATGAAAACATCTGTGGTCAATGTTAATTGCAGCGCAACCGTTTTTTTTCTTTATCTGGTTTACAGTCACACAGTGTGCGCGCACTTTTAAACTGTTCACGATGCAGGTAAGTGGTCGCTGTGGTTCATATCTAATTTTTCTCCTAGTCTAACACTAAATACCCTATATTAAGCCTAAAAAGATTACGTCAACGTAACCTACGATTGACCTGCCATTACACCACATTTTACAGAAGGTATAAACGTAACTATGCGCAGTTACTAGCGTCGATGTCAACGGAGGCTGTCACACATGCTGTCCCTCCTGTTGAAGTCGAGTCGTCTTCAGTGAACACTGATACCATGACCATTGAAACCGAGGAAGTGCCATTGCTACCTTGCAGCAGCCTAACACCAGCTGCTAGTACTTCACGAATGTGCCCACAAGTCTCTTCTGAACGTGATGAAATGACAAGCATGCTACTCAATATCATGGTGACCGCGAACATATCACAAGCAGCCGCTAACAGAATCTTGGAGGTATTCCGTGAGAAATTGCCGCAACTACCGACAACTGTTCGAAGTGTCCTCAGAATGTGTGGCTCTTGCGAGTCTAGACTATTTGGAGACGGAATGTATTGCCACATCGGTCTCCAAAAATGCTTGCAGCACTACATGGTTGAAAGTCACTACAAGACGATTGAGCTGCAGTTGACTTTTTTCCCACTGTGATTTGTCTTACATTTGTGACTTCAGATCTTCCATACATGTTGATGAACCTTTGACGGTACCCACTGCTCTTCAATATCTTTTCAAGAAAATCAAATTCTTCCTCTAATTTCTCTATAGAGTATATTCTCCTCATGCCTGAGTTTCCCTAACACTTTATCCAAATCTTTACGTCGGCGCAGAAGAGAGCCAGTCGGTTCGGATGGCATTTCGGGCTATCGAAGGACATGGAAACATCATGAGAAATGGAATAAAACCCTGCAAAACTCCTGAGGTCAACTTGTGCCACGATGATTGGATATGCTTGACTTTGGTGCATCTAAGTAGTTCCCCAACCGTGGGAGGAGTGAACAACCAATACCCACCTGCACTATTTCGTGAAGGAGACTGTGCTGAACAGTGTCAAATGTCCTCGTACAACTATAGAAGATAGCATAGGCTAGAACACTGATATAGCAGAATGATGCCAAGTCATTCCATAATAGTAATAAGTTTGTTGCGCAGAATTTATCTCTCCGTAAGCTGTGCTAGACTCCATGAATTGTGATGTTTATGTTAAGGTGTTGCCAGATATGGTCATCAGTCAGGCTTTTCAATACTCTCGATGCCGCTGAAATTAGTGCTTCTGGTCGCGTTTTGTCGATCCCCACCCTTGAGAATAGGGAAAGGACGACTCCTTCATTCCCTTGACGGTATGATTATGCTGAGCAGCAGTTGGCTGTGTTTTGCTGTGCAAGGGAGTGGTTGATAGATGAAACCTCGTAAACGCTTGTCGTGGCTGCCGGTGAAATGGTACCATACAGAATCTGGAAGTTCAGTGGGAGGCAGGTTCACTTTTCGCACACATCCAAGCTGCTTGTCAACGTATACCGGAAGTTCATCCCCTTCTTCATGATCCCTATCTTGCCTAATCAGGATCAAATCGGATTTACTGGCTTCTTTTTCTACAAAAACAATTGTTATTCGGGCTTCTGTTAGTCTTACTGTTTTGAGACCCAGGTGGAATTGTATGCTTTCTAGTTCCGAAGGGACCAAACTCTTGCAACCCTTTCCTCAAGCCCAGTTAAAACACTTGAGTGATATTGGCCGTCGTGCTCCGTATTAAAACAGCCTTTCTGTAATTGAGGCATTATAACACGTTGCAAACGCAGTTCGCTACTTTCCCAAGGTTTTGAATACGGCTTGCCTGACGGACCATGACCTCTCAGGCCTTATTCGCATAATGGAAGTTCTCTCAACAGTGATTGCTTGGGAGGGTAAAAATACATTAGAAGAGTAAAATATTCGTCGTATACGACTGCAGGTGGTT
The DNA here is from genome assembly GCA_944472155.2 of Trichobilharzia szidati. NCBI lineage: Eukaryota > Metazoa > Platyhelminthes > Trematoda > Strigeidida > Schistosomatidae > Trichobilharzia > Trichobilharzia szidati. The sequence goes on along the minus strand of OX235279.1, from coordinate 52,074,872 downwards.
TAGGTTTCTGTGAATTTGCATTCCCAGTCGGGTGGCCCTAGTTTAGGGAGGCACGTTAATTGTGTTTTCTGACTGAACTCTGTTGGAGACAATGTCAGGGTGACAACATGTGCATACTTACCAGAAACATAGGCATCGGTTATTTCGGGTAAACTCATCATATGGTTTCGGCACTCCTTTGTTGTATCTTAAATGTACCCATGGTCTGAGAAAGCTGCATCCGAAGGCCAAACAACTTTTGCAGACAGCAGGACTGCAGACCTGCAGACTGTAGTCGTCCCCTTTCCCGGACTACGTCTGAGGGGTTTCATGATTAGATGACTGCAGAGGTAATTTATCAGCGAGCACGTCAATCAGTTTAACTTGGAAGTTTTTCTACCATTTCTATTGCTGTTGTAAGGATAGTTGGACTTGCGGTAAAGTGAAGGACATGAATAAGACACCCTGTTGAAGATTAATATGACCAGTCCCAAGGCTGGGTTGCACTGAGATAGTTTGTCACCGAACTTTATCATAGCTGCAGTGAACTGAATAATGCTGTTGCCTAGATATATTATGGTGGCATTAAGTTGAATATCCCCGTCTAAGTGGGTTATGGCAGCACTCTACTGAATACCGTCGTTCTCAAATATATTGTAACAGAATGTTGGTGTTTTTGTTAGTCTTGTCTAACTTGACTAGAATGAGCCCTCAATCACGATACTGTAGGCAACTGATCACTTGGAAATTTTCCCCCACAATGAAGTAGACGCAGAAGTCAGATTTAACTGTGACGACCACGATGACGATGAAAACAGTAACAGCAACTTTGTTATTCACAATACAGAGTATACACGCCGTCTACACCCCAGCGGAAATTTGGACCATGATAAATAATCAACGTCTGATGGGTTGCACGACCTTCGGGATCCTCCTATCCGGTTACTATGTTCGTGTACACATCAATTCCAACTTCACGGCTAACAAAGATAGTCTATCCGTCCTGGTATCTCCCCTTTACAGAAAGCGCCTTGAGAGTTTTATGACGTCTCGGGGGCTTTTTCTTTAGTCTTGTTAGGTATGACACTGTGGTTTCCCATGGGGCCAGGTGTGTCGCCATGTCCTCTCGGTTCGATATGCATAGTTTTGTACCTGAAGTATGGCGACGTAGTCATATTAATAGGGAGGTGATATGTAGACAGTTAAATAGTGGATTATCCCTATTGATGATGAATCAGCGATGATCATTTCTTAGTGACATTATGATCAATGTCAGTCTGGAAATGAACCGTTCATGGTTATATATGGATATATATGGATATCCCCTCTCACACATACGTCGCTGGATATGCATACATCCTTTCATGGACATCTCTGATGCCTATGTTATTGGGAATGTGGCCGCACATATCATTGTTTCCTTTTGCACATATACGGAAACTAATAATTATGCTCTCGTCTCTCTCAGTTCTGTGTTCTCGCTCAAGTTGAGTGTGCTGAAGAAACAGGTAGTTGCTTGTATACAACGATGGAGTAGCTGGCGATTGCTTCGTCAGCTCACTCGTGGGCAACCCGGTGTCCCTATTCCAGTCTCATTGTTGGTGTTAAATATAAAAGTGGTGACACCTCAAAAAGCAGGGAACATGTGCTCAGGCCTTTAGAATCTGTATATGAGATGGCATTAATTCCATAGCCTTATTACCTCTGTTAGCTGAAGCCCTACTCACGATGGAATATGAAGTGGAAAGTAGCAATAGACCGTCTGACTAATGGAATAGGAACAAAATAGTCAACGGCGTACACCAGAAATGCTTCTGACTTTACCTACAGCTCTCAGGTTATTAGGCTTCACAACAGTCCCGTATTAGGCCAACAACTCATGTTTATTTGGTCGAGTGTGGGCGCAACGCCTAAAGTAGTGTTGGTAGTTCGAGATGGCTGGACCCAGGTGCTCGATGTGGAAATAGTGGCTGAAAATGGTTCACTGACTAAGGAGATCAAATTTCGTGAGCTACTGGGTCACTGAATACGATTTTTCCTGTTAAGGAATACAATGCGCGTTCGTATTGATATCGCGCGCTTGTTAGTCACGATATCAATCCAGAAGTTATGTACCCAGGTCCTTTCTAGATTTAGACTCATATTACACAAAGTTGTTCGAATAAGTCCACGAAGTAGCTGAGAATTGCAGCTAAACTTTTCACTCATTCGTAAAATCATGGATGGCCATGCTAAAAACTACATGACTCCGTTGCATCACCACTTCTAGAATGAATGCTAATCTTCCGCAGAATGTAGAGAGAAAGGCAAGGGAAAGCATTGACAAGATAATATATAATCGGAAATTGAGCTTTTTCTTTACGTAATTTATTTACGTTATTTAGGGTCTGAATAGAGTGGCTGGAACCTTCAATCCAACCTTTGACGGAAAACTAAGCAACCATAGTGTAATGATCGTGTAGGGGAACATGACTGCTGATGCAGGAAACAAACACAAACACAATGGGTTCAATCTACAATGACCACTGAATGGGTCCAGCTGAAATATTGAAAATCAGCCACGGAAAATATTTTCCTGAGGTGATATTTAGTAATATATTTTGGAAGCATGGAGCAGAAGTCCTTTGTGCCCTTTAAGCGGCTGGCTTCAAAACCCAATGTACTCATGGAAGTTGCCCATGGAGTGGAAGAGTTCCATCTTCCCGCTTATCTTGGTGAGTGCAGATATGCATGACCCCATGTATTTCAGACTTTGGCATTGCATTCGAGAGTGGTGGAGTAATTATTGAGTCTGACCGACTGTTATGTCAAACAGTACACTGAAGAGAAAAAGAAGCATAGAGCACAACACTAGTGATCTGCCAGATTGTTTGGACCGCCCGGCCGTTTGATATGCTGATGGCGTTAATATTTGGGGAGCGACAAAAGTTTCGTTGGACTTAGACAATCCACAAACGCTCATGAAAGCAATTTAACACTTGGCGCAGCTAAGCAGTGTTTTTCAATCTTAAAATTCGTAAAGCGGTTTGGAATAACCGTTTTTTACATCTAGGCGCACATACACTCTGTTCCGCAAAATCCAAATGGATCCCAGAATGGTGTTAACAGCGTCGTTGCCACATATTTCTTTCAACGAAATGCTACCATGGAAAGAAGAGTGAAGATCGAGGTGAGTGACTTTCAGAGAAAATATACGGAAAGATCATAATTGAAGTAGATGTCTACATTGTTAGCTAACATGCGTTCACGGTGGCGTAATCGTCGGCCACATTTCCACAGATGACAACAGTCGTCCGCCATCAGACTACTGCAATCCCTTGCCAAGCAATTCATACAGGACTGCGACCTAATTAGAGGAAACTTTTGAATGCACCTACTCCTTTGCGCATTGCACTTTGCCGCCCTTGGAATGCTTTCTCAGAGGCCAGGGCTACCGCACCACCAATGGGAGGCTTTAAGCGGTGTTGGGATAACCATTCTGTAATATATGCATAGTGTCCTACTGACTATCGGCTGGAGCAAACCGTGATGTAACCTCCTCACACCGTATTCCAAAGACGGCTTTCTACTGAACCTTGATTTTCCTCACACACTGTGCTAATACTGTAAAAGCCGTTCATGTCTTACTATTCCGCCCTATCTGCTTATTTACTTACGTTATTTATTTTGTACACATGTCTATTTCTCCTCAATGAAATGACTTCTGCTGATATTAACACTATCATCTCATTCTCATTGACTACATAAACGACCTGTCGGGAGAACGACAAACGTCAGTCAGAGAAGTGCCACAACATTAAGGCAGGTCATCAACCACTCTTAAAATACAAGCAATTTATTGAAGCATCTACTATGGATATAGCAGTCGAGTGGAGAGACTAACCTCAAGAAAACCACTAGAGAACAGGAATAACCATCTCAGTGCTAAGAAGCGAGAATAGGGGAGTCAATTACGTCCAGCTAGTGTAGAATATACTGGTTATTGGACTTATTGTTTAAAATTAACCCTTTTCCAACTTTAATGACAGCTTCGAATTTAAGATGCCTCAGCATCGCCTTTCGCAGGAACGAAAGTCATCTCAATGATGATGCACATTCCCTCTAGTACTTTTACCTAGCTCAATGCTAGTTTATTTGTAATAGCATAGAAACCTGTTTGGCTGAAATACTGAACAGTTTTATTTTTCTTCCCTTTCAGGAAAGAGACTTGACATCAGCGAAAACAAAACGAATGGCAGGTTGTTAGAGCTCTGCTCGCGCACTCTGATTTCCGAAACTGTACTGGATACACATTCTAGCAGACATCACAGTATGCTTTCATTTCTTGTGTGATTGTTGGTCTCTGTGCTACATATTACAAACCGGGCCAAATTAGACTTGCAGCACAGGCAAATGCCAGCCAATCACGACCACGCCTATGATCTTGAAGCTCTCAGTGAGTAAGCTAGTGAAACCTGGCAAATAATATTGTAATCTTGAGTGAGATATACCTAATGAAGTGTTATGTGACAAAGTTGAACTACCATAGCCAAAATCACAGTGACTTCGGACAACCAATCAGAACTCAGATGATGAAAGTGTAGCAACAGCTGTCGTCTAGCCAAAATTGGTAGACAGCAATTTATGTCAATGTTTACTTGGTCATGAGTAAAAAAGGACCGAAACCTTGCGTGGGCGGATACGATTCGCAGATATATGCCACAAAGAGGTGACAGATTAACTTCCAGTGAGAAAAAGACCAACCAGAAGACGCTGTTTCTCTGATAGTAATAACGAATAATAATGTACACAAAAATATGTAAACATATCTTGATTTCCTAAATAAACGATCTGTTGCCTGGCCCTTGTCTTCTGTCGTTACGAAAGTAGCATAATCTCTGGGAAATGCAATAAAATGCATTCAGACATGATATTGCACCGTATAGTTGTCACTTATTTGGTATAAGAATATTTAACAGTCACCACACGGATATTCTGTTGGGAAATCATATAATGCACGATAGACGTTAAGAGGCTAAGTGTGTTGACGTTCACGGATAATACGATGCATACAAACTCAGAATCCAGTACGCACAACTCCTATAGTATTCGTTCAGCGTAGGCCGAAGAAAAAGCAAAACATCGAAGCGATTGGCCAAAATGCGAAGTATAATTCTGGACCAGATAGTAGTGAGCGAATGAGTGCTTAACCTGATAGGAGTCGTGTGCGAACGAACGAAAATGATACTATGGCGTAGATGGTTGATTTTCGGCCTTCAATTAAACAATTCAACTTAAACAGTGAGGGTCTGCATCCAATGTTCGGTGATGAATGGTGTGGCTAATAATTCTGGGGAATCATCTACCACTACAAGGCGACATTCGAGTTAGATTAGGGTTAGTTCAGGGATATTTTGACGTTGTGGTTAGGTTAAGGGGAGATTAGGGTGATTGATAGGATTTGAAAACCTAATTAATTACATGCATAGGATGTGGTCAGATTATTCTGTTGATGCTCCATTCCAAAACTGGGGGGGTTTGTCATACATTAGAGAAGGGTACCTTGTTTAAATGTTTTATGTCTTTCAACTCATTATTTTCATGAATATGTGTATTTTATACTCAAAGTCATCTTTATCAGGTGGTTGTAGTGTTCAAGGCCATTCGTCCGTTGGTGCTTATTGTAATAGAACAACACAAACAATTGTACAGGTCAAGCACGCAGGGTAGAGAGAAAAAGCAGAACACGACTTGAGGAAAAGCACTTTATAATTGACACTGAATTACACCAGCAGAAGTCCAAAAAATATATATGTAGATACAAAGAGCTAGGCTTTTACAGTTCAGCGTCCACCGGTTTTTGAACTAATGCTTCTTTTCAAATTTGAACCACTACACTTACTATTGCTTAAGTTCGCCACAAGCTGCAATAAATTTTGCTCTACAGTTTGATTGGACGTTATGGCGAATGTCAATATATGCAATGTAGAAGTCTTGCAAAATCCAGCTTCATTTTTTGATCCTTTCAAGTTTAAAATAACATTTGAATGTCACGAGCCACTTGATGACGGTAGGTTCTATTGGTGGGTGTCACAACAAATGTTCTTTGATACGCATCATTTCATTCGATAGCCATCTCATATCTATGCGTCCTTTATGTTTGGTTCTTATCGTTATGATTAATGTAAGATGACTGGTATAACTATTCAGATGTTGTTTTGCTTTTTTGAGTAAGTTGTCGATTGCCCCAGCTGCTGTAGCGAGGGATTTAGAGACAAGCAGATTGTCACCTTGCTAAGATGGGTTTGTTTTCAGATCGCCTTGGAAATCCATTCAAGTTTACCACAGATTAGTTGCGGGTGTCACCAAATCTAGTCATCCGAAGCTCTTGAATTATTTATCAACCAAGGTCTGTGAACGATACGTGCAAGTGAGTCGCTTCTGTGTTTATCCTCCATGATTGAAGACTGTGTATTGAATACACGCTTACTCAGGAGAATTCGATCACTTTTGGCCTTGCCGGAAACGACTGGCCTAGATTTGGTCGTCACGGACCCAGTTCTAACTATTCGGGACTTTTGGTTAACGAATGGTCTTAGCCATCCCATTAGTGGACCACGTATTCATTGGCGACTCAACCCGGGTATCAGCAGCATGTAGTTGACGCGATCGAATGTTTTGTGAATATCAAAATAGATGAAATGCTAACTGTTTTTTATCCCGGCCACTTATCACAAAATTAAAGAAATCACGTTGACACATCGAACACGGCCGGGACTTTGGGATTCCGTGCTGACTGAGACTTGCAACACAACAGCTGACCATGTGTTCAAGAGTGTCGTGTTTAATTTTTGCTTCTGTAATTCTGTGGGAGCATTCATTGTAGCAGGGCTGACTAGTGCCCAAATTATGAGCTCGTGAGATGAAGCTAGTAGCATTGAGGACTGACACTAGTGTAACACAGTCATACTGTCTATAGAAACTTGTTGCTAGTCTCTTCAATTTCATGCGATCCTCTGGCCATATATGTGGTTTTTATGTTGGGAAATTGTTTGTGGTGAAATTACAGGTATGAGTTTGAGTTGTGGTAGAAGATGCTCGGAGATTCCATTAAGTCACCAGTGATGATATACTCTCTCTCCATTCGGCGGATCTAAGCACTGATTTTACAAAAGTCCAGTCCTCCTTATTATAGTTCCTGTGTTATTTTCTGTACAGTTGAGGCATAGGCTGCATTTCTACTCGGTGGAAGTGGGAGTTCACACAGCACTGTTTTGTGGTTGCTCCTTGACAACTTGGTGCCCACTGAAATTGGCAGGGGACTTATATTACTACATAATATTAAATCTATCACTTCTTGTGGGCATTGTGGCAGTTTGTCTAGAGCCAAAGATACCTAGTGTGCCTAAGAGCTTGTCAAATTTAGCTGGTCAAGCTCAAGTTGATTTTGATTAGGTTCAGTTCTCCACATAGGATCCCATGATCTTATGGAATAGTAGAAACTTACTTTGATGCATTGGCAAGTTCGGTTTCTAATTACCGAAGGTGCCGGGTACTCTCTATGTGCATGCAATTAGCACTGTAAGATAGTGTCATGCATGTTGTTGGGTTTCTCATTTTCTAGGTGTAATACAGGAAGGGTTTTCAGGAGGTATGTTAGACAGCCTCCTAATGTAGCATTGGATATGCTACAGAATAATTTAGTTTCATAATTAGTTAGGTTGGAGACATAGGTGGAATTTTTTGTCTGGCCTACGCTGTTACAAGCTTACAATGTGCTTAAGAGATGTGTGTGCATTAGATCAAATGTTTCATTCCCAGTACTGGACTGCAGACGGTTGATTTTTTTAAGATGATCCTACGAAGCCTGTTAACAGCAATAGTTTAGAAGTCCAATCCTCTATCAAAATATTTATTCAAATAACCGACCAACAATCTGCAATATTGTAGAAGACTGACAGTGTTTATGAACTTTTTTTCGAGAGCATGGTAGAGAGCCATTGGAGTGAGGATACCTAGTCAAACAAACGGTAGGACATTCTGCATTCACTGGATAAAGAAAGCCTCAGAAGTCATGAAGGAGATATTTCTCCTCATTGTTTACTCTTCCCATTCCTTGGAATTCCCCTGTTACCTACTTCACAGCATACAGTGTTGCGAAAGCCTTGCAACATTCACTTGAAACTTCATGACATCATCAGTGTCTTCTTAGTCAGGTTGACTATTAGGGCTGGACGGCCCAAATTATTTTTGACAAATGTGCATTACTAGGTAATTTACGAGAAGTCACGCTGGTAGATGTTCATCTGGGTGGTCGATTAGGTATCAGAGGTGTCAAAGTGCCGATAGTGCTGAATACTGTCAATTCTTCTAACACTGCTACATGGAATTATAGCTATCAGCTAACTGTTAGACACGGAGTGAGTGCATACAAACCAGTTGTCATACTGGGAGCTTCTTGCAGAGTATGAAAACAAGTCAAAACAACAGAAATGCAGACACATGGTTTCCTCGAACGACCAGCCGGCTGTGTGGCGCGAAAAGCAACAGCGTAACCTGCGCTGGTCCCTGCAGAAGTCTGCTCGAATGGAGCTGAAAGACTCAATGGTAGATCTCGCCGGCGAAGTGCTTTACACATTTATGATCGTCTACACTCGGCGCGTTTTGACTTTCAACAGGAAACACAGGCCGACCACACCTCTTGTTAAAATTTCTTTACAGCTGTGGACAAAATAAGCAACACCACCACTGATGTTAAGACAACCAACTCCTAACCTGTGTACTGACACACTGCGTTGCCAGTAGTCTTTCTAACAAGGCAATGGTTGTCGTTAAGTGTTAAAAGTTATAGACACATCACAGATAGAATGGCCTGTGTGTTATAGCCATACCAAACGTGGAGATCTTTGTTACAGTCACTGTGCAGACAACGTTCTGCAGAAATGGACAAGCAGAACAAATTCACAGGTAATGTAATGAGAAAAAACTAATATAATGCCACTAAATGAGTTTCCTATTTCTTCTTTTTCAGACAGGAACTCTTATGTGGCCTTGCTAGAGCAAGAAGAAGACCGTTTGTCAAAACTTGTTATAAGGGACGACAATTAGCTTGTACCCGGGCAATTCAAGCCTTGCGTGGCGGAAATAAAGACCTTCCTCCCACATCTTCGTCTTCTTCCTTCGTTGGTTGTGGCTGTTGCTTTTGAGTGTTACAGTAAGAAGGAAGATGATACACGGTTCCTAGATTGATACACACAGAATGCTAGCGGTCGCGCTATGTCACAAACTGGAAGAAGTTGTAATTCATGGATTAGTCACTGGATCGGCTCCTAGTGGCTTAATGGTCTACCAGCTCGCTAGCTTTGTACCCAGTATGTCCTTGGTTCGAATCCCGGTTAGTGCGTTGTCACGAAGAGTCCCAAACTAGGACGAAACAGCTGTCCAGTACTCCCAGGTTTTCAAATGGTTCTCCAACCGATGTCAGCTCATGATGAAATCCTGTAACCAAAAAAATGAAATTAGAGCCGTGCTTAAGTTCGAAGTAAATAGAAATAATTCTAGGCGCGCCCAGGCAGAAAACTACAAACTAGACGTTGACTAAGGCGAATGCATCTACCATCATCCATGGTGGAGATTCATAAGGCAGTGTATATACGACTGATGAAACTGGCAATGTATTCGAAACGCATCTCATAACGATCCGCATTGCAAAATTCGTACACATATGCAGTACAAGGCACAAGCGCATACTGTTGAAATTACAATTCTACAGCATCTCCAAGTTTCGTTTTGCAGATATTCAAAAATCTCTATACGGAAAACTCGGTAAGATACGAAACCATCTAATCAGCAGTTCTCAAGTGGTGCGCTACAGCCCCACTTGTCCCTATAAGTAACCTATCCTAGTATTCCTCCTTGTGGACATCAGTTACACAGTGGTCTTAAGTGCCCTGTCTTATCACCCATTTCTAAAAAGTGGAAAGCTCTCAAAATTCCACGAGATTTAGACCTGTGGCCTTGACGTCAACAGCGTCACAAGTGGTGGAAAGCCTGCCAGATGATCACATCAAACAAAATGTGAGCAGAGACTAAATCGCGAACGGTTCAGTTACGGTCCAGTGCATCCCGTTTATTGACATATAAGGATAATATAAGCGAACAATATTGTTTTCAATTAGATCTTCTTCAGGCTTTACTCTAATTTACATAGATTCATATATAAAATTTTAACCAATGACGGTGATTTTGGGAATCAAATAATAATCTTAATAGTCTTAATAATAATGTGGTAAATGTTTTGAACGTAGTTAATAACGATGATTACAATGATAACAAAATATTGATAATAAGGTTTATGCAGGTGATAAGAACAACAAAGATAGTATGTGTATATAAGTGTATAAATAAATTGGGTCAAATCCTAAAAGGTGAAGTGGAACGATAATCAGAGTTTAAATAAATATTATAAAAGTACAAAGGAGGTGGAAAATAAGAAAGGGTGGGAGGGTTTTGAATACAGTTCATCTAGGCCAAGGGAGAGACAAAGGTAGAACAAACTTCTTTTGTATGCAAAGACTAGGATTGTTCTCTCGAATTCTCATAGCTTCGGCTAGGTGTAAAAGACGGTTTCTGATTCCATTCGAAAGACTCGATGGAATACGATAGATAACTTTGAAAGCACTATTTTTGTCCACTTGGTGACCGCTATCAATCAAGTAAGCTAAAATAGAACTTCTTATAGATTTTATTTGACCTTTTCCGAACCATGAAGGAAGATGCTCATTAATGCGTTTGTTGAGCTGTCTAGTTGTTCGCCCTATATAGCTTTCCCCACAGGAGCAGCTAAATTTATAGATACACATTGGCACAACTAGGTAGCTTATCTTTCACTTGAGCAATCAATATTGGTCGGCTGGAAAATGACAAACAAAGGGTGGCGGCAGTATAAGTCCGTTTTATCGCTCTCGATAATCTCAGATGTAAGACTTCACTAGCCACGTCCCCATTAAACTGAAGTTTCATGAACAGTTCTTTCTTTTTAACTGTTGTCAGTTTTTCTTTGTTGTACCTGGTATTCATGTGTCTCCTAACAAGTCTACTAGGATAACCCATTTGGACCAGCGTATTTTGGATATATTCTAGCTCATTTTCTAGGGAGTCATCTGTACAAATACGTCTTGCTCTATTCGTAAGGCATCTGACCAATATACACATTTCCTCAGTTTTGTACCAATCCGATATAAAATCAATCAGTGAAGGAAATGAAGCCTGTACTGCCAAGACCCTTCATTTCATACACAGTCACCTAGGCTTCACACCTGAAGTTTCCACGTGGTTGTACAAAACATATTTATGGCCACATTCAGAATTCTAAAACATCGCTGCACCACTCCTATAAAGAGACGCAAATCTGACCGTATGTGAACAGACTGAGCAGAAGTACAGGCAGCCTTCCATATAGGTAAAAACAGTGTATAAACCAAAGCTTCAGAACAGAGACTTTTTATCGAAAGGGGACTGCGGTAACCCTTGGGTTAATCCTAATAAAAGTGTCAGAGAGCAGTAGCAGATGCAAGGGCTAATTTCAAAATTAAGTAATGCACTGTCAGACAAGCTGGTGGCGGTTGCACTGACTTCCAACTTCCAGCGGGAGCTTTAGATAAGAGTACATCGGTAGAGGGGGCAGGCTATTCCTAAAGGGGTTCACTAGTACTACAAAAGTTCCACTTATGCTAATTCGCTTAATTACTTTATAGAAGATTTGTCTCTGCCTTTCTCCTCACCAGGCTCAGACTTTCCGTTTACATTGGTGTGGCATACATCTGTTCTCATTTTTCTATCTGACCAACACAATTCTCCTAAAGTACTCCATACATGTTCTGTCCAATCAGTATCTCGATTTCTTTTCATCATTTTTAATCCTTTACGTTCCCAGTGGAACATATTGATTCAAGTTATAGGTTTGAAGTTTTGGTAGCAGTGGAATCTATTTTACGGGATGTGGTTGGTAGCCTCATGCCTACCCTTCCCTCCATATCACTCACCATATCACTCTTATTACTGACGTAGTTAGGTAACAGAGTGCGCCGGTCGTGGATCGAACGCCGTACCACATACGTGGTCACCGAGCATACTACCACTATGCCACCGGTTCTTTTCAACTTGCTTAGTGTTAATCATGACAGATAGACAAACTGAATGACAGGTTGTCAGTTAATGTGGCCTGATCTTGTCTTCCGGAATTATCATGTGACCACCAGCCATTTTAATGTAAAATAACGCAACTCGACGTTGACCTTGGATGACTGTTGTCTTCTGTCCTTTCATTTGTATGTAAATGAATTGACTGATTATTTTGTTCTTTTTGTTAATACTGTTGGATACTTCTTCTGTCCTTCTTCATATGATAATTGTTTTCTATTGTAACTTTTGTGTGATAGGAATATCTCCTTTTCATTTAAGAAATAGATAAAAACTACCTTAAGTCACCTATGTTTTAACCATTACAAGGTTTAGACCTTGTGTCATCAGTGTTGATAGTAACAACAGGCAGATTTAATACTATTTTAGTAAAAGGCTTCTGGCATCTCGGCAGTTTAGTCAAAACTCGTGTTCTGCATTGTGTGGATCCGGCTTTTTATTGAATCTCAACCCTCTCTGTTTTTTAAAGCACATTCTCATTTTACTCTGAATGTATGAAAATTCAGCGACTTCCGCGTGGGCACTTGCACGCAGTGAAACAAATAAACCCTAGGGTTTCACAAGCAGTGAATAAATTCGACCCTTGCGGCACACAGAATTTGCTGATAATCATTGACACACTGGTTGCTCAAAGGCTGTTGCAGCTGAGATGTACACATCATGAAGATGCTTAACGGGACACAGAAATTATGCAGCGATCATGCTGGTTGCGTCAAACAGCATAGAGGAAATGCCACTCCTTTTAAGCGGGCTGCGCATATATCTAAATGTCAATGTAAATCATGACATAGAATTCAAGACAAAATGTTGCACAATAACAGCTGTGGATAACCTCGGGTATTTATTGGAACTGCCATTGGGATGTTAGCTACTTTATATACACCTGTAATGAAGTGAAAAATAGAGAGAATTTTCGAGACATCCAGTTATTTCCAAACAAAAATCTGAACCTGAATATTAGAATGATATTGAGTACTTGAACTAACTGTTGTTACGTTTTTTTTTATTCTTTTTCTGTTTGTTAGTCTGAATACCTTCACTAATTATATCTATTATTATTATTACTATTATTATTGTCTCTTTTCTACTGACGACGATACCGAAGGACCAACTGGTGAAAGGATCAACTCCGTTCACAGTAGTAACAGTCTTAACACACCTCATACTACAAACCACATATAATTAATCCCTGCACTACTCCTTCTGGAGTCAACCAAAGCTACGGCAGTCGAGTGGCGGGACGAGCTACGCAGAAGTTTACCGAAGATCAGGAACCTCTACCTCACAATCAAGAGGCGAGTACAAAGAAATCAAATTGGTTTATACTAGCCCGTAAAAACGATATTGGATATATTGGATATTGGAACATTGTACATTAGACTCTCAGGGTCACCTACTTGTGGGATGTTGGAAATTTTGTGACTATTCGTAGAAAGTTCTCACTTAGGTTAGATTTTTGAAAAGGTGAGATTAATGTTAAAAATATAGTTGATAAAGAGGGACATTATAGCCTCAAATGAAAATCCGATAAACGCTTTTAAGTCATACATAACGCAGCCATGAACTATTAAGCCTATTTTTTTTTGAACAGGGATCACATGCATAGTGATTCAAAAATGGTTCCTGACTGTCTGACTCATTTAAGATGTATTGAAGCCTTAAGCACTGGGGGAATGTGACTCACTAATGAGCTCGAAAGCAACAATCACTTGAAAAATCGATTTTTAGGTGTAAAATTCATATACTTGTGAAAATGCTGAATAAAATTGGATAAAACTGTTGCGAAGGTTGCCTTTCCGTGACGTTTGACACATTCTTGCCAATTTCACACTGGAGTGTCAGTCGAGTAGATAAACCATATTCTTAACGTGTTTTCGTCTAAGTCCTAATCGTAGCCTTAACACGAAACTACCCATAAATAGGCTCTAATTTCAAACCGACCCTACTATCTATCTTATTGTGTCAGCATGATCACATCTTGTCTTAAGCCTACACTTTAAGTGAATCTCTCCAAAACGTAACCTTAAACATACCAGATATGTTTAGTATAACATTTCATTAATTATGTTCTACTCAAGATTATAGTGTTATTCGCGCTGTTTTTTCTAACTTGCTCACTAAGCGTTCGAAGATCACTGGTGCGGTTGCTCTCCTTCGATGCTTAGCTTAACTTAGCCGCCTTTTGATTCTGATATGAGCACTTTCGGAGACGGATTTTTTATCTTCGAAAATAGAAATATTTTTAACAGCTAAAAATTTCATTCTATTCTGTGCAAATCATTCCCCACTGGTGTTTTCGCTATTTCGGGAATCTCAGTCACTGTACTGTAACTCCTATTTAGATACGCTTGAAAATTGTTATTCCTGCATATAATCAAAATTTCTATACACAAATAGTCAACATTTAATGTTGAATTCCTCAAATATTTACCTTATGTGTTGCGTTTAATTTGTAATGCAGAATGGTATTTTAAAAGAATACTTATACCGGCATCAAGCTTGTTTAGTTTACACTGGATGTCCCAAATCTCATAATCCTTAGTAATGAGATCTGTAAGATATAATCTTGGTAATTTTCGTAACTTTTGAGTGTTTGATTAAAAGTAATCTCACGCTTTCAAGTCGTCATACGTTATTAGAAATAGTGGAGTACCCATTTTTGGTGGGAGAGATGTAGGCGGTGTATACTTATTCAGGGTTACTTAGCAAATCTTTCTTATTAATTACAGTACGGACCATGGGAATTGTCGCTTATTTCTCTGGGGATGCTTCGTCAATTTTAAAGTTTTTCTTTAAGGTATTAACGAGGCAGTTTTTTATCTGATTTGTATCTTACTTCAATAGTGATTATCAAACTGTGGTAGTCTTATTGTTCCATACTGGTTTTCACTTTGCCGATAAGTCCCGCCTGTCTGTATTTGTTAACTGACTAGTTTGCTCAGTTTAAACTGGCAACTGAAACCTCTTATTTAGTCAATTGCTATCTTATCAACGCAGGACGCTTGCGAAAGTTTACGGATGGAGCAACAATTAGACGACTGTGCAGATATTAAGTTGTAAACACGTGCGTTCCATTTTGAACCGTTTCGGGTCATTTTATTGACAGTTTCCACTCACTTATTACTAAAAATCCATGGACTGCAACTAGGAATTTTTCTGATTCATGATGAATAATTGTAAAGGGCAGATAAGTGTTCTGATATTCTAATTTAGGCTTAAAGAGCCAGTAACCTGCCATAAATTTTTATGTACTAGTCTGTCAATTGTGATGGCTGATGAGTAGGTTTTAAGACGCGTCTAGCTTATCTTCTGCGTATTTGTGCACTGATATGGGTCTAGACCTGGGACCTACAGTTTAGAGGTTGGGTGGCTAATTATGACTTTATTAACTCTCAGCCTAATAGAAAATTTACCAGTATGGTAATTTCTATGCCATATGTGTTGCGGTTGGTGTTGAGTTTAAATTGTAGCAGGATTTGCAGAGTAATTTTTGACATCGAAGACTTTGGTTATGAAGCTAACATTTTTATGCAGGGACTTCGGAATCCGTATCTTGTTGGCTAATCTAAAGTAAGAAAGTGTAAGTATCAAATAAGTCTTTTCAACTTTCGCAGATGGATAGCTGTTATTTTATTTCTATAACATAGTATCCAAGCCCACAAGATGTATGATCATCTTTAAATAATTGAATGTACTATTCCATTATATCATATATCATTAGCAGTGAGGTATGACAATTTTTGAAGCTATGCCTAAAATGTTTTAAAAAAGAGCAGAATGCCAATTATTGCATACAACTAGTTAGTGTAAATCTCGTATGTTTCTTGGAAAGTAATTTTTCTTTATACTCAAGTTAAATTCACCCTTTAGTATAGTCATCATCGATTGTTCATTATGGTTGAAAAAAGACAATCAATAGCTGTACTATCATCCACTTTACTGTAGGCAGTATGTTAACATATAGTACAGAATTCAGCGTATTTAAATTGTAAAAATATCTACTCTTCGTACAGTATCTTCAGGTAAAATGGTATTTGACAGTACGTCGTGTGGCGCTGTGTTGTTCCATCTGAAGCAGTATCCAAATCTCTACGATTCTTTTTCTTCATTTCTGTTAAGAAGTGCTCTTCATTACAGCAAACTTAAACGTACGGGTTCACGTAGCGATCCTAAAAACACAGTTAGATGACTAAAACAATACGAAGTGCAGAAGAGTTTGTGCATTATACCGAATGGAAATCTAGGTAGCCCAGTTGTTTAAGCAGGCTCATTGGTTCAGCTTCGAATCAGTAGGTAACAGATTTTAATCTTGCTTGGTTTATCAAGGTCTGGATCATCACGTGCAACATACAACAAAAGTATATTACAGCCGGGTTCGTAATCGTGTATTCGGTTGCTGACATGTGATCATCTCCATTTATTATTCTTGTTAAGATTGTTCAATGTATGGTCGACAAAAGTTTCTCAATAAGTCATCCTTAAAAAGGCGGAGAAAAACAGATGCTACTCGTTCACTCTTATCTGGATGATTAATCAAAACATTTTAAAGACCAGTTGCTTTACTTTAATGTGATCCCTCTAACACCGTTGACTTACTCAGAACACTTGTCAGTTTGTTGACGATCCCGTCAAATGTAGTGTGTTTAAAAGAGTCCTTTGGACGAAACGGTGAAATTTCCAGCTTTTAGAAACAACCATTTTCCAGAGGGCAGTATAAATTAGAATGATGGTAACCTGTAAAAAACAAGTTACTATTATCACACTTTTTATCTAACATTTTACCAATCTCACTGCTTTCCAGCCACGAGTGCAACTCAGAAGTCACACGTCTGTTCACCAATCATTCAGCTACATCTGTCATGTGATGGGCAATGATACCACCCAATTACCTTAACGTTTGAAATAGTGGGCGTAAAGTCTGCACATCCCTAATGGACTCGCGAAGAAATTCATAAGATTGGTGTTTAAGTGCATTAGGTGACATAAACTTTTCATCTAGGTCGAAATCCGATAAGAGTGTAGAACCGTATTAATTTTTATGTCGTTGTTTAAAAAGCCGTTTAAGACCTATCTTACTGCTTATTTGTATGTATATGTAAACATAGGGGTTGTATTATTAGATTATTCAAGTGAATGGCGTTCGCAAATAAATACTGAGATAACTCGTTATAACATACTGTTATTCACAGTCATCATTCGTCGTATATACGGACATACTTTAGTAAACTGGTCTGTAATATGAACCTATCGTGAATAGTTAATTAAGTAAAACTAATAGGAGCGTAAACTTACGGTGAGTTGTCATCTGAACTGGTGACAACCAGTGGTGTCCGTCAGGGATGCCCACTACCCCCATTTCTATTCAATTTCATCATAGATGTACTAATGGACTTAATCCTAAGTGACTTCAGCAACTCAGGGATTGGCTTGTTACCAGGAAATAATCTTGTCGACTTAGAATACGCAAATGATGTAGTCCTTCTAGGTGAAGACGCTGACAAAATGCAGAGTTTTCTGAACACCTTGAGCTGCAATCTGCGAATGTTTGGTATGCGATTTGCTCTCTGTGAAATGTGAGTTGATGCTACAGGGCTGGACTACATTGACTCCTAGCTTGAAAATAGGAACGAAGTGATAGAGCGTACACCTATTTGTGAAGTTGTATCAGCCCCAACGGGTTGATCTCCGACGAAATCTCAGCACGTATACAGGAGGCTATTTAGGCATACGCCAATTTATGCCATCTCTGGCGTAGACGTGATATCCGGCTGTCGACCAAAGGGCGTGTGTACTGCTCAGCAGTCCGCTCCGTCCTCCTTTATGGCCGTGAGTGAGACATGGTCATTGAGAGTGGAAGACATCAAAAGGCTGGTTTTCTTTGATCATAGGTGCCTGCGTTCTATCTACCGTGTTAAGTGGCATAATACGGTTAGCAATAATGAGGTTAGGCTTCGGTAAAGTGTAAGGTAAGGAGGGAAAATTGATCGACGAGGTTGTGAAGCAGCTGCATCGATTGAGATGGTTAGGGCATTTGCTACGCATGCTTAGCCATCGCCTTCCTCGACGGGCAGTGGTAGCTGACATAGGGTCAGGTTGGAAAAGAGCCAGTGGTGGTCAAACCAAGACATGACTTTATCAGTCACTGAAATCCACAACAGTTAGTTTAAGCCAGACACGTAGGGAGGTGTAAACTTTCTGACTGGTTAGAGTCCTCGGGATGGTAAGAACCAATGTGGAGACAATCGGTGATATGGCTCAAAATCGTTGTCAATGTCTGGTGCAGATGCATCCACTCTTTTTGACTTATAATACCGAATAAAGCTATGCTGTTCTTCTATATTCTTCTTCTTTTTGTCTCATATCTCCGTTTACTGTCTCTATTTTGCGTTTCTTTTTATTTTCTATTGCTTTGTGTGCTACATGGGGTGTGGTGACTCGGTGCAAAGTTCTATGTTGAAACCAGTTAGTCAGTCAATTAGCATTTTACCTGCGATTATAGGTAGCAAACAGCGGCACATTCCCTTCTTCTCTTATTCAGTTAACACATCCAAAGTTCTGTGTTATAGTGTGATATACCTTCTTATAGAACTTCACATATGAATTTTGTAAATCTTTAAATTACAGAATGGATGTACATCACAAGTTGAATCAAGATAGCGATTTTCAGTTTCCAAGCGCTTATGCTAAAGAAGTTGAAGAAGTACTGGCTAAGCTCAGTTTAAAGTCAGACAGTCTAGATGATCCAAATTTTAATGTAATTACATACATTAATGAGGTTAGTTTTTCGATTGTTTTCTCTATTATAATTAATTTTTCAGAGATTTCCCAGTGAACAATCACTGGCAAATATAGATGAGGTAATATTAGAAGCAGAGAAGAAAATTCGTGAATTAGATGGTGAAACAAGAGACATATTACGTGATCGTTGGCAAACAGAGGATAAAGGTCACGAAATAGTTCAGGAGGCGAGAAATATGTTAAAAGTCCTATTTTCAAGGTGCGTTTATTTACTTCTTTTAATGAACGGTTTTGTAGTGCATCTTAGTTAATTAGTTGTATTGCGAGAATTGCACACCCCTGAGTGTTTTCCTTTGTGTTGTGTAAAGTGTCTAACTGTTTTAACTCATATTTTGTCATCTTTTCAACTCACAACTGAAATCCAGTTACCTAGACATACTTCATATCTGGTAGCTTTCGATAACTGCAGCATCATTCAGACAAAAAATATCATTGAGACATCAAAAAATCTATAGTTTGTGTAGGACCCAAATTTATGATGTATTTAGATTCTTTAAACTTCTCATTTTTGCTTAATATTCAAAGTTTGCTTCCGTTTAGTTTCTTTTCAGCCCTAATTTTATTACACTTTTCAGTAGTTATACTACTGGTTGAAAGATTTTACCAAGTATACTTGAAAGCAAGATTGTGTCGGTTACCTAAGAATACATTTTGCTATCGTGAAACTCTGTTCTTTACTGTTTACTATATAGTTGGATATTCACTGAGGCCAATTAGTATGTATATATTAGAATGGAATCTAGCCTCCTAAAACGTTTATAGTTGGCTCTCTGGTTCAGAGAGTAATTTCCTTTCCTTTTAGTCGGCGGGATTCAAGAGGAGATAGCCTGCTGTTTTAGTAAATCCAATAAAGATAATTATTTTGTGTTAATTCAACTAATATAATTATAACTTGGCACAACTTTTCAGAACGTCCGAGTGAAATCTCCTTAAGTATAAATCTTAATATATTGCATTAGATATAAAACTGGCTAGGATTAAAATAAATCAATATTACCTTGCCTTGCTCACTTAAAGTATGATCGTTATCTTTTCGTGTTATTAGTTTTTATATTCCTCATTAATTTTGCCTTTTAATTATTGTTTCTGTTTAAATCTGAAAAATGTTAGTTTTGCTATTCATTTGACAGAATACAGGATGTGCAAGACCGAGCGACAAGATCAGAGGATATGGTACAAGAGATAACTAGAGATATACAACAATTCGACCAAGCCAAACGTAACTTAACTGTTTCAATAACTGCTCTAAATAATTTGATACTTATCGTCAACGCTATCGACCGTCTCAACGAATTACTTGGCATACAAAGCTCAGTGAGTGATTCAACACTTCCTGCGAAAACTGATGACGTGCATATCAATTCTCAGAATCCATTTTCTGAAGTTGGTCCTGGTAATTTTATCAAATAGATTTTGTTAGATGTTTGAGTATGATCTGCATTTGTTTGTTTGTGTGTGTTAACTTATTGGTGGTGATAACCACATTATTAAGAGGAACATGTGATTAATTGCAGAAGTCCGGTGTTAAGGTTAGCAAGTTTATTGTTTAGGCAGTACTTTAGGTAAATTACGACCAGAATAGAAAGAAAGTTGTGATCAATAATATTTCTTAGGAGAAAATATTAACAGCATTTGACAATCAGCAAAGTAATATGCTTTGATTCGACACTAGTAACTAGTGTGATGTGTCTAGTCCTTTCTTCGGTGCAGATTGAATTCTACCAGTCAGCTTTGCAATGTGGCCACCATTCCTGGTCCTGGTCTTCCTGCCGTTGGCCTCCAACCATGATGGCGAGCTACCTAGAATGGTGGCCACATCGCGTTGCTGACGAGTGCCAACTAGCACGAAACCTGGGTCAAAGGCTTCCAGCCGATTGCCTCCGACCATCTAATATCATCAAAGTAATATGCACATGACACATGGAAATGGAGAGCTAAATCCAACAGTAAGTAAAATAATCAATCGGTTTTTGAGCAAAATCTGTCAGTGATCGAAATTATCAATTAACGAATAGACAAGAAGTGGACGGATTGGTGAAGTGTGTTAAAATATGAAGGCTGTAACCATCTTTTACAACCCAAGCCAACAGTCAGAGATTTCATCTAACAGTGTTGTCGTAATTTAGTTACTTTAGGTTTGTAAGGACTAATCCCACTTTGAATGACATATTACGTTTCGGTATTCCGAGAGGTGTGTCACAAATTGTGGATTTCTCGGTCTGTGCAGACCCACGACCACGTCAATTGACTTTTCTCTCTCTCTCTCTAAAACTCTCTGTTCAGTTTGAACAATGGTCAATCTACAGTTCCATTGTAAACGAACAATGTTGCGAAGACTATTCTGTTAGAAATCTATAACTTCCTTGTGGTTTCGTTTTCAGAGTTTGTGTTTCGTATTCATGGAGATATGCGAAATAGCCTGCCATCTAGTGAGTGAACTTATCTTTTAATAGGTCTTCAGTCATCCCACATGCAACACAATTAGTACAGGCTGTCAAATGCCAAACAGTCGTCTTGTTTTTGTTATAGAATTCCATCACGAGTTAGCCCGGTGATGCTGGTGAGAATTAGGATTATCACCAATGATATTCCTAATTGTGGTGGACTGGATTATGCGTCAGACAGTGGGAAACGAGAAGACAGGGATATCCTGGACCGACGTGAAGAACCTAGAAGACCTGAATATCGCGGATCATTTATGTTTGATGTCACACAAAATCGAAGACCTACAAGCGAAAACCGACAAACTGGTCGAAGAAGCAGCGAAGAAAGGACTCCAGGTGAACATAGACAAGGCGGAGGTTATGAAAATAACCAACCAACAACAACAACAACGACAGCAGCAACATCCAGCACCAATCACCATCAACGGAAGGAATTTGAAAGAGGTTACTTCATTCGCTTATCTAGGGAGCATTGTGTCAACTACAGGAGGAACGGACAAGGATGTCAAATCGAGAATCGGGAAGGCGAGAAACACATTCATCAACCTGAAACCAATCTGGAAATCTTCGTCACTCAACTCAGCATCAACAACAAAATTCGGATTTTCAATACAAACGTCAAGTCAGTCAGTTCTTCTATACGGATGGATCAGAAACTTGGTGGGTCACAAAGACTATTTTCAACAGGTTGCAGACCTTTATCAACAACTGTCTTAGTTCTTTACTCAAGATCAGATGGCCGGAAAGAATCACCAACAAGAAACTATGGGAACAAACAAAACAAGAACCAATCGCTCAACAAATATGCAGGAGAAAGTGGAGATGGATTGGACACTCGCTGAGGAGGCCGCTGAGTGACATCGCGCGTCAGGCCCTCGATTGGAACTGGAAAGGGGAGCGGCAAATGGGACGTCCAAGGGTGACATGGAGGAGATCGTGTGAAGAGAAGTTGAAGCAGTATGGACTAACATGGATGCAGGTGAAAAGTACAGCAGAGGACAGAAGCAAGTGGAGATGTGCAGTTGAAGCCCTATGTTCCACTAGGAACTCAAGGGAACAATAATAATAATGAGCTGTTTAGTTGATTGAACTACATCAGGCTTGTATAATTCAAAATAAAGCTCATCTTTCATTACAGTGCAAATAGATTTCACACTGTCGAGCATTTGGTAGTTGATTTGAAATTGTATATAGAGTTATGATATAAATCACCCGTCATGTTATCAGCCATTCTAAAAAAATTTGTGGTTAATGGATTAAGATTCTTGCTTGAAAGTTTTGTATGCATGACACCTAGTACAGTCGACCAAAAGTTTGAATTTCTTATTTATGACGGCATTTTTCTTTTGGACTTCTAAATGATAGATTCAGATGTAAAGTCCCACTTCACCAGCGCTGGTTTGAACGTTACAATCCATCGCATTATAGCTTAATGAACCTCATTTGTGTATTTCACGAGAGTTTTCAGATTACTTTATCAATGAAGCGTAAAATAGGTATTATTGATCAAATGAATATTTAATTGTAGTTTTTAAGCTTGACTGATAATGATAAATAACAGTGATGCGCCTCTTTCTTCCATACAATTCATACATACGGTTACTTGACTTGTTAAATTTTCTTTATCTAAGATTTCATACTTTCTTAAAGTGACTTATTCAAAAGGCTTTATACTAATTTGAGTAATTCATTTTTTTAACATAAAGCTTTCAGGAATGAAAACTGTTCACCCGATCAAATGAAATTTCAGAAAATTGCACCATCTTTCTTAGCGGAAGTGTCTAATTTACTGGCCCAAGTTCAACGTTTATTGCAACCTATGCTCACAGCCTATGGTTCTGTTCCATCTGTTGCGGGATTATCCAAAGAGCTGGACACTATTCATACAGTTCTAGCTGATCGCTTGATGAAGAAACTGAAGCTGTTACTTGCGGTGAGAAAGCGGCTGTCATTTTCAGTTGTTTTGAGTTATATCCAGTTATCCGTATTCGTTATACACTTGATAATGATGTTTAATTATCTATTGTTTTAGAGTATTAGTATTGTTATTTATCAATATTATCCATTCATTCCTTACCCTATGCATTAAACGAATAAATATGATATTGCATACTGCTACAGTGCCCACGTTTTACACATATATATTAATGAGCCTACATCTGTTCCTGTCTGTACTTTCCTAAGACTGAGATGAAGTCTGTCTGATTTCTAGCATGCCTATCTGGTATCACCCACTTCACCTTGTGAATACCCTTCTGCTTGTACATACTGCCTCCAGTCACTAAATAATTAAACGCAAAGAAGTCTGCAAAGCGTTTTCTGTCCTCACTCTGTTCACTGAGCACCTCTTGACCTTCGATCAGTTTTCTTCCTGCGTCGTCTGCTTACAGTTTGATTTGCATTCATATCACTCATTAGAAATTTGATGCCACCATCTGACAGTGGTTCTGTTCATTATTACTTCCAGTTTTGTGTAAATGCGTAGCATTGTATGAATGTAACTTTCCTGCCTGCTGAGTTAACTCTTGCTGTCATGACCCTAGTGAAGAGGGATTCTCATTGTATGGGAGAGAAAGTTTATGTTTTCTGTTTCCTAAACTTTCAGTTGTGATAAACGGTTTGCCTCACGCCCAGTCTTTCTCCTATTAGGGCTTAGGACCGGCTAGTAAAACTAGTCGAGATTGCATTAGTTTTACCACACAATTTAATAAGTTAAACTTACACAGATGCGTGGAAGAAGTAGTTTTGTTTAGTTCAGAATCTGGTTTGGTTATTTAGGTCTGTCTCAATTCCGTCACATTACACATTATTTGACTGCTTTATCGTTGTTTATTTAGAAACGTTTTATCGTGATATTAGACGTGCTCATTTTCGATTACATTTATTTGTGTTGAATGCTCTACTTTCTTAGCACTGCTTAAAATACTGGAATTTGTGTTTTTGCATCGTTCTTAATAATCCTAGTTTACTAGCTGATGGTGTAACGGTAATTGACGAAGACTTGGTAAAGGAATGTTTACTTGCAATTCGGTATCTCTATATAGTGGAATTATGTACACCTTATCTTCAAAGCTCCACTTGCACGGATCTTCCGTGTTGTGGTACTTCTGGTCTTCCTTCATAATGTGTTTCTTTGTGCTCCTTTCATATCTCCCATGTATCTCCATAGCGTTGTATCATTTGTTTTCTCTGACATCAAATATGTCTCCCTCCTATATGATGTTTTTATGCCGATGAACATCTTTCTAAAGACTACTGATAAATCTTATCAGTAGCACACACCACAAATGTACTATTTTTTCTTGAATATTTCTGGGATAGAAAAAAATCGCTGATTGGTATTCAGAAAAAGAAATAAAAATATACAGTTGTAAGTTTACTCTGAAATCAGAGTTATGCATTTGTAGGAATTCCATTGAATGTACGGTCATCAAAAAGAGGATGGACATATTCGTTTTTAAATGCTGAATTATGACAGGATTGCTTTCGATGCTTTTCATACCTGTCAAGTACAAAATACTTTCTTCAGATCCGATTCGTATTGGAATCACACCTTATTTTAAGTAGTGAATTGTTTTGCGGATGTTGATCACTTTTCATATCTTGTAGTCATGGTGTGTGTGTGAAGAAATCTCGATACGGATGCGAAGTATTTATCTGATTTTCGTCAGCTAAAACCAGTTATAATACATCATGATATATGAATGTCTGTTAAGTGTCGATTGCTCCATCGAAGTATTTTAAAGTTGCTGTAGGTTTTTAATTTCATGATCAACTCTTAGAGTAGCGGGATTTTCCCATATATTTTCTCTTGAAATAGACTCAAAATTCACATGTTTCTTACTTCAGTTTTGGTTTGGATGAATCTTATCTCACTTCGAATTAAAATTATTCCATCTGCTGCTTTCCGGAGAATTTGAGCGGTTTATCTGTTGTACCTTTGGTTTTATAGTTTCATTATTAAATTATGCTACGACTAAAGTCAATCTTAGGCTGAATTTCCCAAGGTTAAACTGAAAAGTTCCCCAATCGGTTTGAAAAGTGAAAGCTGTTTTTGAAGTACTAATGTTTTCCCGACAGACCATGTCATGAACATCCTTATCAAATATGTGCGTGTGTGTGTGTCAACTATATATCTGTTAATGTCTACGATTTTCATTCTATTCTTTTGTATGTAGTCAATAATATTAAGGATTGTTGTTCAATCTCTTCTGTATTTGACTACAATACCAGGCAACTAAAACTGTGACGGACAACAAGGAATTGATTTTCTCTATTTGCGAACTTGTTGATCTCCTCCCTAAGAATCTGCATGTCAGTTCGGATATCTTAGATTGGTTCATCTGCCATCATTTAACTGAATACAAGGAATTGTTTGATCCAACTCAAACTGCTGCTTGGTTGGACAAGATTGATCAAAGATATAACTGGTTACGGACAAATTTGGTCCCTTTGGAACGCTTATTTACTTCAGTGTTTCCTCCTTCTTGGTTGGTGACTGAAAGGTAAGCGTTGCAGTAGTGTTATTTTAAAGGACTAATTCAGTGTTCCTCTTCTTCATGGAGATAATTCAAAGGTCCTTTATAAATGCTTTATAAATTTAACATAAAAAATAACTGATGCTTCTTTGAGTGAAATTAAATCCTACGTATATATATATATATATTTTCAAGTATTGGTTTGGTAGGGATTTTGTTTAATTGTATGCAGGATTTCATCATGAGCTGACATCACTTAGAGAACCACTGGAAAACCTGGGAGTACTGGACAGCTGTTTTGTCCTAGTTTGGGACTCTTCAGCAGTACGCGCCCACCGGGACTCGAACCCAGGACCTTCTGGTTACAAGGCGAGCTCGTAGACCATTGAGCCACTGGGACCCGATCCAATGGTCCTTGAATTCTAACTTCTGCCAATTCACGACATAGCGCGACCATTTCGCAATGTCTTCTTTGATGAGTTACTGTCTCATCTTCAACCTGCGCTATGTCGTGAATTGGCAGAAGTTAGAATTCAAGGACCATTGGATCGGGTCCCAGTGGCTCAATGGTCTACGAGCTCGCCTTGTAGCCAGAAGGTCCTGGGTTCGAATCCCGGTGGGCGCGTACTGCTGAAAAGTCCCAAACTAGGACAAAACAGCTGTCCAGTACTCCCAGGTTTTTCAGTGGTTCTCTAACTGATGTCAGCTCATGATGAAATCCTGCTTACACTATATATATATATACATATATATATATATATATATATATATATATAATTGGGAATTTCATACGATTAATTCAACTCGAAGTCAGTACTAAGTACTTTCTTTTTCCTATTCTAAAGTGAATTCTAAGTTGATGGATACCGATAGCCTTATTGCAAACAGAAGGAAGTTAGGCGAAGGAAATTGTATTTTCGATGAAGTCATTTTCCTAAGGATATGAAGTTGTATTTTCATTATTTACAAACATATGATTCTGCTGTTGATCACTCGTTCATGCTGGCCACAGTAGTTTAGGATTAAGGAAGTCACTGACAAACAGTTTCTAGAACAAGCAAGGGATTACATAATTACTTGATGAAGTGGAGGTCATTATTATTTATTATTATTGCTATTTTATTCCTTTGCGTTCCCAGTGCA
Source organism: Trichobilharzia szidati (assembly GCA_944472155.2). Lineage (NCBI taxonomy): Eukaryota > Metazoa > Platyhelminthes > Trematoda > Strigeidida > Schistosomatidae > Trichobilharzia > Trichobilharzia szidati. Next base: position 52,047,850 of record OX235279.1, on the reverse strand, counting down.
ACATAAGGCTTCAAGCTTCTTCAGCTTTAAAGTTTCCGTAGCAGTGGTCTCATTTTTTACGAGGTAGGATTGTCAGTCTCACGCTCAACCTTCACCCTTTGCCAGGCCTACTACCAGCTAAGCGAGGTTTGGGAGTGCATCGGCTGAGGATCGAACCCTGGACCACGTGAAGCGTGGCTAGTAAGCATCCTACCTCTGCGCCACCGACGCACGAGGTAATTATAAGTTTATTGAATTTATCAGTATATGGACTGCTACCAGATGCAAAGTGAAGTGGTTTAGTGAATAAGTTGACGGAAAAGACTAAGAAACAACGAAAGGGTTGAAAGGATTAACAGCATTTCAATTCAGATTATTAGAATTTTACACGTAAGTAAGAACGCAAAACTATGGTAAATTGAAAGATACTAGAAAACGTGAGTGAATAGTTGGGAAAAGTTCTAATCTGATGTTACATTCAGTTATCAGTCAGCAATACATATCGTATAAAGAGTTGAAAACGCAAATGCTGCAGAACTTGCCTGCACCGCACCACTCTGACTCGCATGTTAGAGATAGGGAGTGTGTGTAGTGGTTAAGTGTGTTGACCGCCTCACCTATGTGAGAAGTTGCATAAGTCCTAATGGGATTGATTGTTAACGAAATGTCAGGATTGATACCGAAGGCTCGTGTGGCATTCACCAACTTACATCATCTCTCGCACAGACATGATATTCGGCTATCGACAGAGAGACGCATTTACTGCTCAGTGGTTCAATTGGCTCTTTATGAGTGTGATAAATAGGCACCGGACGTGGAAGACTTGAAGAGATTAGTTGTCTTTGACCATAGGTAATTTCCTTGTATCTGTCATGTAAAGTGGTGTCATCATACAGTGAATAAGATTGAAGTTAGGCGAAGGATGTTGGGTGACGAGAGAGAGAGAGAGTCAATCAGTGAAGTCGTGAAACTGTGTCGGTTGAGTGAGATGAGCTAGAATATGTGTTATGGAAGTCAAGCGATCGTCTTCGTCGTCGAGCAATGTTAGGTGACATGTGATCGGGCTGGAAAAAGTGAGAAATGGTCTTTGAGTGTTGGTGTAAGCCAGTCATGTGGGATGGCGCTGGCATCGTTAGTGACCTCTTTTAGAGGCTAAAACCGTATGCTTGGGACTGTTGGTTGTATGGTTCAAAACTGCTCTCAATGCAATGATGCACTCACTCCTTGATCCAATAATTTCTAATTATTTTCCACCTAAGTATTGTTTTCGCCGTGCATTTCCGTTCATTATATTTCCCTTTTTTATTTTCCACTATTTTTGTTTGTGCGGTATGCTGGAGTATGACAACTTCTGAAAAGGTCTACGTTGAGAAAAGGCGTGTCGTTCTATTATCTTATTATTATCGATGAATTGGTGTTAGTAATTTTTCTGTTTTTGGAATACCATTGAGCTTTACTGTACATAGTTTTACTGTTTCTTTTTAGTTTTATTCATTTTTCATTCAGTTTATATGTGTCAAATTAAATTCACAAGCTTTTGTGTTTTTTGTTTTTGTCGCAACTGATTAGATTTGTTCTAGAGTTCTGCCAAATTACACGGACTGGTTTGGAAACCGTCATGAAGCGTCGTCAGTCAGAACTTACCCATAACTTAATTGTCTTTGCATTGCAACGCACTTTATCCTTTGAAAGCAGTTTAAACAAAACGTATACATCTGATGCAATTGAAGCCTTAAAAAGTAAAATAGTAAATTCGAAGAATGTTGAACGTTCACTTAATCCTTTTGATGATGATGATGACGATGATGATGTTGGTGGTGGTGGTGGTGGTGGTGATAATGATGATGGTTCAGGAGAGCTGCAGTGCAAAGAGTCAAGAGAAGACAAAACCGACTTGCCGGTCACAGAGGATTCTGCTAATACTTGGAAAATGCAAATATTTGATGGGATCATTTCTAGGTAATTTTCTTGTTAGTGAATCGATTAATCTTGCATGATTTAAAGTTTGCTATTTGCCCTAACAGAATTTTCTCCACGAGCGAGTAGCAGTTCAATGTAATTATTTATTGCAAATTCGACATTGGAAAAAAGTGATTTTTATACGTAACATTTCACCATAGTAATACATTAACATTATTTCCTTCTTTATTACAATATCAAGAAAGCCACTCGACATTATCGACCTGCCTTACTGCTCTAATTTACCATTTTTTCTTTCAGTTTCATTGTGGATCTTCATTTATTGTCATAGGGTATGTTATATGAATTTGTCTATCGTTGATTGAAATGTAGACGCCAACTTATAGGCAAAAAGTTATGCATTATTTCAATAAAGCAAGAACAACAGTTTTTGAAGAATATAATAGTACCATCATTTATTTCGTTGGCTTCTCATCAGCTGCTGACACAGCCCAAAGATATTAACTTTATCTGCAGAAACAATTTTAACACACTTGCACAGAGTTCATTTCTAGACAAAAATCAATCATTTTGAAATATTGGTATGTAGGGATTTGTTTGATTAGTTGGAGGATTCTATCATTAATTGACATCAGTTAGATAACCATTAGAAAACCTCAAAGTACTGGAGAGCTGTTTCGACCTAGTTTGGAACTCTTCAGCAGTACGCGCCTACCGGGGTTCGAACCCAGGATCCAGTCTCAGTGGCCTAATGGTCTACAAACTCGCCTTGTAACTAGGAGGTCCAGTGTTCGAACCCTGGTGGGTGCGTACTGATGAAAGGTTCCAAAATAGAATGAAACAGCTGTCCAGTACTCCTAGGCTTTCCAATGGTTTTCCAACCTATATCAGTTCATGATAAAGTCCTCCAACCAATTAAAAAGTCAATCAGACAACATATGCATACAATGCTAATGATAATTACTATATCCCTAACAATAATACTCATACACAATAGAATCCTGCAGCTAAGTTGGTTCCCGTCTATCGGACAACATGCTCTTTGGTGCAATGAAAAGTCAACAGATATCCTTCTCATGTTAAATCCAATTGTGTATACAAATTGAGATGTATCTGCGGGAGCAGTTACTTTGGAAGGGCAGAAAGAAGGGATACCTCTGATTTTTTGAACATGTAACAAAAAGCGTATGTCCAAAGGAAACAAATGCTTTTAACAATGTCATAGCCAGGTATGTCCTTGACGTGGATCATGAGGTGAAAGTCGCAAGGTCGTTCAAAATTATCAGTTAGCAAAAGAGTTCAATTCTCCTTAAGTCTGCTGAAGCAATCTCCATCCAGCGCCTGCAACCCGATTTATGCATTCAGAAAGAAGCGCTTATCAGTTTTCATCCTCTCTTTCATCGGATTACGCAACGCCGAAAGGTTGGATTGTGTATTAGTGTTATTATTTGGGATAAAGTGATTATTATTATTATTAGCACTGTTGCAGACATTGATTTTTTGTCTAAAAATGAACTCTGTGAAAGTATGTCAAAATTGTTTCTGCATATAAACTTAATAATGTCTTTGGGCTGTGTCAGCAGCTGATGAGAAGCCGACGATATAAATGATGGTACCATTTTATTCTTCAAAGACTGTTGTTCTTGCTCTATCTGAATCCATAAATAGCAATAAATGTATGAAGTTATGCTCTACTCTTCTACAAATAAATATTATGCATAAATCAATCATAGAGGTTTGGTTAGTAGAATGCTGTAAGCCGCGCATTTACTCATAATAATAAATATGTAACAGAATTTAAAAATTTGCTTTCATGTAACTAATATATATATATATATAATATTGTTTTACTAATGACTTTATGATAATACTGTGTTCTACTGGTTGACTCCGTTTGATTAATGATAAGCATTAATGTGAATATGCATTGAAAATGTCCACCTTTTTCGTGATTAACTATCATTCTTATTTGTGCTTATGGTTTTAGCTGTTTTGACCAGTACTTTGATCTCTATTTGGTTCATGTGGATAAAGCATTACGAGAGCAAATGATTAATCGTTTAGTTGGTGATTTCACTGTCAATAAATCAAGCTTAGAAAATCAGGATCTCGAGGATGTTTTCAAAAATGGTACATTTTATGTTGATGTGCAATCACACCGTGTCATATGTTAAAGTTTATTATCATTGATTCTTTGCGTGCATGCCTTTATTGTTTACGATTTAAATAACCGGTAATGATAAGGCAGATATTGGTGTACTATAGTTCCTCTATCCAAAAACCAAAAAAACCACAACAACTATGTAAGTGATAAACCCAATCATGTGTTGCAGGTCACTAGAGAATCATGCTGTCATCTTAAGATACTGACTAACTAGGCCCATCTACTGTGATGTCTCCTGACTACCGCTTTTGCATATATAATATGTAAATCTTCATATGCAAATACTAAGTACACATTCTATTATGAAAATCATATGGTAGTTTCAGATAAACCCGTGATTTATTCATCACTATGTCACACTTGAGTCTGTGTTTCTTTTTGGTCGGAAATCACTCTCCTCTCTGTAATTTGAACATATACATATATATCTATCTGTGAAAGGGTAGCCTAAAATTATGAGTTAATCGGTTGAATGCTTTAGCTTTCTAATTCTAACTGCCGATTATCTTATAGGTCTCCATAAAGCTGAACTTCTGTTCCACTGTTTTTTTTTTAAAGTCCTGTTTCGTTGACAGTTCGTAGTAGAATAAGTACGATATCTATCGATGCTATTTTATATTGATGTATCCTTGACCTTTTTGTAGGTGCTTTTGTAATTTCTGCTTTCGACTGACAGATTGTGTAGGCTTAGGAGAACTTCTTCACTTTTAAGAGTGAACTACTAACGATGGAGATTTTGATCAAGGTGTGAATATTTGCTTCCATTTAATACATGCTAATTTAGTAGCAGATACTTAACTATCAGGTGTTTCGTTTTCACAGAGTTGATGATTATACACGCATAGCTAAAATTTACACACAAAACATATAATAGGCAACAGAATGTGGTGGTGTTCGTGAAGCATGCTTTTCTGTTTGTTGTTGGTGTTGTTGCTGTTGAAAGGATCCCTTTGAATTTGTAAAGTGTTTAAATCAAAATTGTATCTCCTCCATTTTCAGATAATCCTTTTGATTGTGTGCAAAATAAACAGAATTCCAATGATCCTGGTGCGAATACTCTATATTCTGCTACTGATCTTTTCCTATTTTATAAACAAATATTAAAACAAACACTGCAGTTAAATCGTGGTCGTGGTCTGTTGGGTCTTGTTCGACTTCTACGACAATATCTATCGGAATACACTGTGCGTGTGCTTTTAGCTCAGATTCCAGGTTTAGCGATTAACAGCAACAATGGAACTAGTACGGGTCTATCTGCACCGGATGTAGCAGCAAAAATGGCTGCATTTGGTTTAAGCAGTTTATCAGCATTGGGTATGTCTTCTATGTTGTCTCATTCATTATGTATGTGAATGTTAGGCCTTGGTCGTGGTCAAACGGGAATCGGTGCTGCGCTGGAAAACATTAAAACACAAAGCAAAAGCACTTCTACACAATCTGAAGTGATTACTTCATCAAGCAATCAGGTGATTACTAATTTACTTCGAGACGATATACAGGCAAGAACTGTTATTGTTATTTTTGCATGTTTCATTAACTTTATTCAGTCTATATAGTGGCTAGTTTCGTTTATACAGAGCAATTTTTTCCATCTGGTCTTTCACTTTATCCGGCGCCAAGCTAATGTATATGTCGAGAACAGATTATATCAATTGCATCTAATAAAACTAGTGGACACTGTCACATTTTCATACATGTGATAGTGAATTTGTCGTTAAATGTGGAAGTAATTGTGTGGAATTTTAGACTTCTATTAATGAATAATGACTTTGTTCTAGAAAGTTTGGATTACTTGTATCCATTGGTGTTCTGGGTTAGTTTTACGAGTTTTAAGAAGTTTATTACGTTGACTATTTAACGTGTATTCATGACAGAATTTTTTTAACACAAGAATATATAAGTTGTTTATATATATACATATATCCTATGAAATCGACAATTCACTCATTTTATTGGTTGAAGAGTTTCATCATGAGCTGACATCAATTAGAGAAGTACTGGAAAGCCTAGGAGTATGGGACAGCTGTTTCATTCTATTTTGGGACTTTTCATCAGTACGCACCCACCAGAGTTCAAACACAGGACCTTCTGGTTATACGGCGAGCTCATAGACCATCTTACGTGAGAATTTTTTATTCTGTGAAGTAAAATTACTTCGCGTAATATTAGTGTTTCCAATTTTCCATTTCCTTGTGTACAGAAACTTCTCTATGGTGTGAAGGTTATTTGAATAAGTTAAAAATACAAGCTACATAGATATGTTCTGACTAACTGACTGAGTTCGCAACGTTTGGAACTTTGCACAAAAGTGTGCAGCAGTTCAAATTACCACACCAGATAGCACACAAAGGTTAATAAAAACCAAAAATGTACAAAGAAACTACAATGAATGAAGAAAAGTGTACGTCAATAACAGTTTGATGGATCCACGAGGTTACAAAGATTGAATATACTATCGAAAGTACTATTGGATGAGGATGTCAAATAGAGAATCGGGAAGGCGACAAACACATTCATCCACCTGAAACCAATCTGGAAATATTCGTCACTCAGCATCAACAACAAAATGATTCGGATTTTCAATACAAACGTCAAGTCAGTTCTTCTATACGGATGAGAAACTTGGTGGGTCACAAAGAATATTTCCAACAGCCTGTTGCAGACCTTTATCAACAGCTGTCTTCGTTCTATACTGAAGATCAGATGGCCGGAAAGAATCACCAACAAGAAACTATGGGGATAAACAAAACAAGAACCAATCGCCCAACAAATATGCAGGAGAAAGTAGAGATGGATTGGACAGTCGCTGAGGAGGCCACTGGGTGACATCGCGCGTCAGGCCGTCGAGTGGAACTCGAAAGGGAAGCGGCGAGTGGGACGTCCAAGGGTGACATGGAGAAGATCGTGTGAAGAAGAGTTGAAACAGTATGGACTAACATGGATGCAGGTGAAAAGTACAGCAGAAGGCAGAAGCAAGTGGAGACGTGTAGTTGAAGCCCTATGTTCCACTAGGAACAATAATACAATAATAATAATAATAATCGAAAATACTAATATGTTCGCCTTCTAAAGTAAAGCAATCATTATTGTTCTCTAATTGAGAGAGAATCTGGACTTCGCCGATGATATGTGTCTGAATTTCAACAAACTGGAAGACATGCAAGCAAAAAGCAACGAGTTGGCAGAAGAAGCATCAAAGATAGGACTTCAGGTGAACATAGAGAAAACAGAGGTGATGAAGATTCCTGGACAAGAACAACAACAACAGACAACGGTCAGCATAAATGGGAGGAACCTGAAAGGAACAACCTCTTTTACCTACCGACCTGGGAAGCATCGTTTCAACTACAGGCGGAACGGAACTGATGAAGATATCAAAGCAAGAATCGGAAAAGCAAGGCAAGCTTTCACTACTCTCAAGTCTGTGTGAAGGTCAACAGCACTCAGCATCAAAAATAAGATCCGGATTTTCAACTCCAATGTGAAGTCAGTCAGTGCTACTATACGGATCAGAGACTTGCACTGCGCGTCATAATGAGCACCTCAAACAAACTACAGACCTTCACTAACAGTTGTCTTCGCTCAATACTCAAGATCAGATGGCCAGAAAAGATCAGCAACAGAGATCTCTGGCAATGAGCGAACCAACCAGGAACCGATTGTAAAACAAATAGGCAGGAAGAAATGGAGATGGATTGGTCATACTCTGAGGAAACCATCAAGTGACATCACTAGACAAGCCATCGGTCGAGTGGAACCCGAAAGGGAAGCGGCGAGTTGGTCGTCAGTGCAAGGGTGACTTGGAGGAGGTCATGTGACGAGGAGATGAAAACGTGTGGGCAGACATGGAGTCAGGTGAAGACTCTAGCAGAGAACCGAACGCAATGGAGACGCACGGCTGAAGCCCTATGTTCCTGTAGCAATTAAAGGATACAATAATAAATAATAATAATTGAGAGAGATTTTTTTTGTTATGTGTAATGTGCGATTTCTGTGGTCAAAAAATACTACTTTTTGTGGTCAGTTTAGGTTGTGTAAATATTGCGTGCAATATATTACCTAAACTGTATCTATGCATGTATTCGTTCAGTAATATTCTTCCCTTTTGGAGGATAAAAATTCTCTTCACAGCACTGCTAAGTTATAAAAGGCCAGTTTTTGAGAAAAGTGTGTTGACTCTCGTTCTTTCGTTGTTTTGCCTAATTATATGTAATAAATGGATCTATATCAGTGAGTTTTATTTTAAAAAAATACTTTCCCGGTAGGTTTTCAGGCTTCTGAATTTTACAACAGTAACATAATTGGCTATTGAAAGTGGCAGACATGAAATGGGCTAGCTGTCTTTAATCGTAAGTGCCTGCATTCTATCGCCAGTGTTAATAATAAAGTGGGCAATATTGAGGTTAGGCGTTGGTTGAGTGCTAGGTAAGGAGGGAAATCAGTCGACGAGGTTGTAAAGTTACACCTATTGAGATGGTTAGGACATGTGTTACGCATGCCTAATCTAGTCATCGCCTTCCTCGACGAGCAATGTTAGCTGACGTAGGATCAGGTTGGAAAAGAGTTGGCTAGTGGCGGTCAAAGCAAAATATGGCTTCGTCAGTCACTGAAATCCACAACAGTTAGTTTAAGCCGGCCACGTAGGGAGGTGTAGACTTCGTGACTGGGGTCCTCGGGACGGTAAAAGCTGATGGCTGGAGACAAATGATGATATGGCTCAAAATCGTCGTAGTCAATGATACCGTAGATGTATCCACTCATTATGTTTTGTCGTATCCAATAAAACTGTTGTTCTTCCAAACTACTATTCTTTTCCCCTCACTAACACTTGTGTTTGTTATCTCTCTTCTCTTGCTTTGTGCGCTACATGTCAAGAGTGTAGCAACTCGAACTGCTGCTGCACATCTGTGTAAAGTTCTATGTTGAAACCAATCAGTCAGTCAGTCAGTCAACATAATTTTCAACTTTCTATCTGATTTAATGTCTTAATTCATGAATAGAAACAGTATTAGTAATGGTTATTTGTTTTCTTGGTATTCATCAGGGAGTTCGACTGAATAAAGACGATATCTACAGAGTGTGTGTTGTACTTGTTACTGCAGCATTTTGTTTGAAGACCGTAGAAGATTTGGAAAAACGCCTTAAATATGAGGTACGTTTTGATTAACGAAGAAGTTTTTCTTTTCTGAGTTTTTTATGCATGTTTCAAAAATGTATTATAAAAATTTCCCATAAGATTTGTTTGTTGGGTTTTTGTATGATGTAAAATTTCAGACAGTAGTTGATAATAGGTGGTCTGCACATTCCTACATAAATTCACAATGTTACTTTTAAAAATCTTCTTCCAGTTTCCTTCTTCTTCAGAGTGGTCTTCACTACCTTGTCATCTTAATTTTTTATATTTAAGGAATTATTTCTATTGTTGTTTTCGCTGATTTCATGGATTTCAAGTCTTTAAAAGTGTAGAGTTATTCATAGTAGTAGGTAGGCACATCGAATACTTAATTACTATTTAATTTAAAATAAAGGTCCGCTGTTCGGAAAAATTTAGCATTGTCTGGGTGTGATTCGTAATATCATTTTGTATGGAGCAAGACCAATAGATATTATGACCTTTTTATTGAACCGAATTTGTTCAACACACTCACTGGAGGAAAAATTTGTGTGTGGGTGTGTGTGTGCTTAAGATGTCATTGATATTAATTTAATGGTGCAAGCACCACGAAATGAGTATTTCCACATCTATACACTAGTACAAATATGAGGGAAAATAAGGGGATACAATTTATAGTAAAAGTACAAATTACTATTTAGACGACAAATGATACTGTTAATTTTTATCCAGATGAAATAGAATTATAGTTCAGCATTGTACTGACAAGGTGTGATTGAGATTCAAGGTGACTGAGAATTTAATGTAGTTGAAGCAGTTAACATTTGACAGATGCGGTATGAAACGGGTTGAAATAGCGGTAAAACAGTATTATTTTATTTCTTTACGTTCCCAGTGGAATATGGGGCTTCAATCTAGAGCCTTAAAGTTTCGGTAGCAGTGGTCTTATTTTTACTGGGTGGGATTGCTAGTCTGGCGGCCAGCCTTCCCTCTTTGCTTGGTTTATTACCAGTGTGTCGGCTGGAGATCGAACTCTGGACTACGTGTGGCGTGGTTGGCCAGCATTCTGCTGCCGAATTACCGACGTACACTGAAAAGCAAGATTAAGATAGTGGAAAATGTTAGGCAGGTGAATAATGTCTTAGGAATGGTAAGAGGATGATAGGACAAATTATAAAATGAGTAAATAAAGAAGGAACACGTTTTCAAGGCTACACAAAACAGACCATAAATGCCTTTTGCATATGCATAAGTTAGGCTTCGATTGTGGGAATGCTGCTGCTTTTGCCTATCGTTGTAATCTACCATCACTTTGTTTGTTTAATATACATCCGGAAAACTGTGTTAGAATTCATAACATGACCAGCATCGAGGATATATCTACTGACAGCACTGCCAGGCAGTTTTCATCCTACTCCTTATTTTTGTATCATATGATATTTCGTTACTCTCAACTGGTACTTCTCTTGTCTCCAGATCAGAAGTTTTTTTGTTTAAATCTTTCAAACAGATTTAAAAATATGGGGATAAATGCTTTTTTAATAACTACTGATTAAACTGGTATTATTTCATTTACTTACTTCCTGACTGTTTATGTATTTGACCATCATATGCATTACTTATAACGCCTTCTGATTTTATTGTCATTCAGGGTTTATTTTCTAAATCTTCGTTTAGGTCAGACCGCCTAGTTGGGCTTCAAAAATATCATTTACTTCTGAACTCGACGCTTTGGCGACATGCAGGTCTGTTTGTGTTCACCGTTTAGTGGCAGACTTAGAGGCTGGAGTCGAACCGCAGTTGACAGCGATGGCACGTTTGCCGTGGAACAGTTTTGTTCAAGTAGGAGATCAAAGTGGATATGTAACATCAATTGTTAATCATCTGCGTACTCAAATTCCTCTTATAAGAGAAACTTTGTATACTGTCAGGTAATATTATTAGTTCCAAATTTTATTGGATCCTTTATCATTTTTAAAACCATATAACAGTGTACTTCTTTGTGTATTGTTGTTAGGCCAGCTTTTACGCAGATCTGCATAAAATTTGCGGATACACTAATCACAAGATTTGTGAATTCTTTGTATCGTTGTAAGCCGGTTAATACTTTTGGAGCTGAACAGCTTTTGCTGGATACACAGTCACTGAAAGCTTCTCTTCTTCAAGTACCTCTGTTTGGCGCCAAGGTGAGCTTACTATTACTGTTTGGTTTCGTAACATTCAAATGTACTTATTGAACTCTTGAAAGTACCACTCTTTAGTTAACACTTCTCATGAATATTCGTAAATCCATAAAAATTGCTCTTGTAGTATAGATCCCACTAATGAATTTTGTTTATTTTTGGTTCACATTAGCAACCAGTGTTTCTGTTATAAAGATGAGTGTTATATGCAAAACTTCTGAAATCCCTATGCACCCGTTTTGTTTAGTTAATTCCTTTGGATTTTGGTGAAAATAAGATTTTTTTAGGTAGTTTATTGTCTAAAGTATGTTAATTTAGTCATAGTTTGGTGTGTACTACTGATAAGATTTGTCATTAGTGTATCAACAGACGTTCATCGGCATAGGAACCTTCAGATAGCGGAGAGATAGATTTGACGTCAAATAGAGCGAATAATTCAGCACCGTGGCAGAACATTATTATTATTATTGTTCCCTTGGGTTCCTAGTGGAACATAGGGCTTCAACTGCACGCCTCCACTTGCTTCTGTCTTCTGCTGTACTTTTCACCTGCGTCCATGTTAATCCATACTGTTTCAACTCCTCTTCACACGATCTCCTCCATGTCACCCTTGGACGTCCCACTCGCCGCTTCCCTTTCGGGTTCCACTCGAGGGCCTGACGCGCGATGTCACCCAGCGGCCTCCTCAGCGAGTGTCCAATCCATCTCCACTTTCTCCTGCATATTTGTTGAGTGATTGGTTCTTGTTTTGTTTGTTCCCATAGTTTCTTGTTGGTGATTCTTCCGGCCATCTGATCTTCAGTATAGAGCGAAGACAGTTGTTGATAAAGGTCTGCAACAGGCTGTTGGAAATATTCTTTGTGACCCGCCAAGTTTCTGATCCGTATAGCAAAACTGAATGACTTGACGTTTGTATTGAAAATCCGAATTTTGTTGTTGATGCTGAGTGACGAAGATTTCCAGATTGGTTTCAGGTTGATGAATGTGTTTCTCGCCTTCCCGATTCTCTATTTGACATCCTCGTCCGTTCCTCCTGTAGTTGAGACAATGCTCCCTAGATAAGTGAATGAAGTAACCTCTTTCAAATCCCTCCCGTTGATGGTGATTGGCGCTGGATGTTGCTGCTGCTGTTGTTGTTGTTGGTTGGTTATTTTCATAACCTCCGTCTTGTCTATGTTCACCTGAAGTCCTGTCTTTGCTGCTTCTTCGACCAGTTTGTCGGTTTTCGCTTGTAAGTCTTCGATTTTGTGTGACATCAGACATAAATCATCAGCGGAATCCAGGTCTTCTAGGTTATTCACGTCGGTCCAGGATATCCCTGTCTTCTCGTTTCCCACTGTCTGTCGCATAATCCAGTCCACCACAATTAGGAATATCATTGGTGATAATAAGCACCCTTGTCTGACTCCTGTGTTTACTGCAAACGCCTCGCTGAGTTTTCCGTTGTGGATCACTTGACATGTGGCGTTGTCGTACAGCTGTTAAATGAGGTTGATGAATATTTAGGGTACGCCATAGTACTCCAGTAGTTTCCAAATTACTTCGCGGTCAATGCTGTCGAATGCCTTCTCAAAGTCTATAAAGTTGATGTAGAGGTTTGATTTCCATTCCATGCTTTGTTCTGTGATGATGCGTAGAGTTGCAATTTGGTCAGAACATGATTTGCCTTTCCTGGATTTTCAGCTTGATCTGGTCGGAGTTCTGTATCCAGCGCGTCCTTTATTCTCTCCAGGATGATGCAACTCAGGATTTTACTTGGCGTTGACAGGAGCATGATTCCTCGGCAGAACATGGAAGACACGAAAGAGAGCCAAAGAAACACAATATAGAAGGCAGAAGTAGAACAACATGGAAGATGGTTCAAGTGGTGCTTTGAAGATAAGGTGTACACAGATACCGAATTCCAAATAGCCATTCCTTGACCAAGTCTGTTTTTCTTCTACTGTTGCAATATTATTACTGATGGATTTTCGGCCTTGATTTCCTTTGTTCATGGTTGTAGAGTTTGGCCGTTATGATTACAAATGCAAAAGTTTCTATCTAATATTCTCAAAACCGGTTCGCTAATGCGTGTTTTGCATATTATTACTTTTATTTTCGAATTAGTGGATTTTTAAATATTGATATGTGCTTCAAGAATAGAATTCATTTTGTTCCTCCTAGTTTTTATTGTTTCAGATAAAATTTATTTTGAATAAAGAAAGAACAAGCATGTTTGTAGGATAATATGAGCTTGTTTTATCTCGTGGATTCTCTTCATCTGCGTACATCCCGGATAAAGTCAATTATAAGTTACAAAATGGTGTCTGAACATACTTTTTACAATAACTTCGAGTTATACGTAGAAGGTATAGACAAAATAATTCCAGAGATGATGTAAGGAGACGAATTGTTCAGTATTTTAATAGAGTAGCTATTTATATAATAATTAGACAGAGGGGTGGGGTAGACTTCAGATTTCCCTTGGGAACAAGGATAGACTAGAGACAAAATACGAGATAGAACAACAGTTTGCATTTATGCATATTATGGTAGCGAGTTCTAGAGGGTGCAGGTGAATAGTAAAGTAAAATTATAAGATTGACAAAATAGTCTAGTAGATTTGGAAACTTAATGGTGAGTTCAACTCGATAAGTGAAAATCAAAATTAAGTTAATTGTTTTGCCAGTAGGAGAAAACACAAAAGCACACAGATAAAACACTTACGGTTACCAGACTAATAAGACGTTGTCATGCTATCATTGATCCAACCTTGGCTTGCAACCAGAAGGTCCTGGGTTCGAACCCCGTTGGGTACGTACTGATGAGGAGTCCCAAACTAGGACGAAGTAGCTGTCCAGTACTCTAAAGTTTCTCCAATGATTTTCTGACTGATATCAGTTCATGAAGAAATCCTCCAACCAATGAAACAAAATTCCCTACAAAACCAGTACTTGATAACTGATGTACACAGTTAAATAGAATCCACAAAATAAAACATGTTCGTATTATCCTGCAAATATGTTTTTTCTTTCTTTATTTTAAATAATAAAGGGAACAGATTGTATGAAGTTTTTTTATTACTCAGTAAAATACTAACTTTAAGCAATTCTGATTTGCATGATTTTAAGTTCACTCAAGCACCTCCACGAAGTTTTACAAATCTGGTTCATGAAGGAATGGGAAAGGCTGAGCGTATTATCAAGGCAGTTATGCTACCAGTTGGTGTTGCCACATCAGGGAAGCAGGAATCAGTAAATCCTCCAAGTGGTTTTGTCATGGGTCTGATAGACACGAATGCAGCCAACGTATTTCTGGCTAGTTATGAACAACTGTTGCCTGATTCCACTCAAACTGATTTGCAAAATGTTCTAGACATGAAAGTAAGTTGTTTTTAAAAAAATACTTAATTAACATACGTTGCTCATCTAATTGAAATACTGAGTGTACACTAGTTCAGTTTTGATTATGTATACTTTCTTTCTCTTTAGAAATCGCCTCCTGGATTGGTTGTTAGTGAAATTTCGAAATATTAACATGTTTGCTTGTAAATTGGCACCTATACTAGTCTGATGATAATGAACAGGGTGGAGAATGATGTCAGAAACCTCAAATTATTAAGACAGCTTAAACAGATGTCACTTGTGTCCATTCATTGGGTGGCATGTTAGAAATCTTTAGAAAAAAAATATCCAGATCGTAGTTTTCTTCCGATTCTATAAGTTTGTTGTTTTCTGTTTGAATTATATATGTAGATGTGAATTTCCAAGTATGACATGGTATCTAACTGAATAAACTAAGATGAACTGAACTTTTAGATCATGATCTTTAGTCGATACGTTTCGAAATATGTGCTACGAAGTATTACGGACTACTGAATAACATAGATTTCTGAGTGTTTACTTCATTGTGTAATTTATGTTCAGATAGTTTTCTTGTTTTTTGTGATAAGGTAACCGTATCCGTGTTCTTGTGCCTCGTATTTTATTGTCATTATTCTTAAGATCTAAAGCTTCTGTTTTCTGTTGTTGTTTTTGTTTTTTTATAGGGTGTTAAATCAAGTGATCAGCAATTAATTTTGGATATTTTTCGTAGTCGAAATGAACTAAAATCGACTATGAAAGAAACCAGTGAAATTGTGATATCTTCATCTTCTGTTGAAACTAATATTGCCACTGCTACTACTTCAGTTGCTACTAACCCGACTACTTCAACATCAACCTATGCCAGTAACATCATGGCAAATCCCGCTGACTCCCCTCACAAAAAGTCGGAGATAGTTTCATCGAGTCCGTTCGAATCCTCCTTGTCAGTAGAGGAGAAACAATTAACAATAGATAAAAAAAGGAGACTATTAAATAAAAAGAAATGAATTCCCCTGTATCATTGCGAATTCACAGAAGGCTTTTTTCTCTTTGAGAAGTATCTTTGTTGTGATTTTCTAAATACTTACTACTTGCTTACTGTGATTCCAATTCAATCTGTTTTGTCTTTTTTAGACATTTGCTTAACGTGTACTGAATGATCATGGTGTGTGTGTATGTTAAGTAGCAAGCTTCTGTATTCATTAATCGTGTTACTAACAGTGATAATGTTTCTTTAATGTTGCATATTTTTCTTTCTTTAATGTTTTTACATATATTGTGAAGCGAAAAAAAATGTTCTCGTAAGGATTTATACTTATTTCAAGGAGATTTAAGGGCAGTGGATATCACACTTTGGCACTAAGATGGATGATATAATAACTAGCTTTGTTCTGGACAAAATGTTTTCAGAAATTTATAAAATTCCTATTATAATACACCACATAATTATTTCCTCTTCGTCCAGCGTCAAGTAAAGTAGCAGTCCATAGTACATCTACTAACGCGATAGTTTATTCTGTAGTACTAACCTTATGATATTTTTGATTGGATGGCTTCCTTCTACTGGAATTCATTTCAGAGGAAATAATCGGCTGTTTTTATTCGTGACTTTCTCATGCTATATTGTCAATAATTCTAAAATTTCACTAGTTTCTGATTTACCTAGAAATACTCTACAAAGATAATGCGTGAAATCTACACAAAATTTGTTGCAAGTTCAGGTGTGTTTAAGCATTAAAATGAAACAAGCATATAAAAGAAGTAGAAGTAGTTATCGAACATAACAACCTCACTTTTGCATAGGTATCTTATGATTTATTGCCTTTACTCTACGTAACCTCGGAGTAGATGAATTTCTTATAGTTGCCATGCACAGATGATGCCGATTTATAATGATTAATGATGACAAAGATCATTCCTCACTTTTTCCAGCCCAATCACATGTCACCTAACATTGCTCGACGATGAAGGCGATCGCTTGACGTCCATAACACATATTCTAGCTCATCTCACTCAACCGACGCAATTTCACGACTTCATTGATTGATTCTCTCTCTCTCTCTCGTCATCCAACATCGTCCGCCTAACTTCAATATTATTCACGATATGATGACACCACTTTACACGACAGATACAAGGCAATTACCTATGGTCAAAGACAACTAATCTCTTCAAGTCTTCCATGTTCGGTGCCTATGTATCACACTCATAAAGAGCAAATTGAACCACTCAGCAGTACATGCGTCCTTCTGTCGATAGCCGAATATCATGCCTGTGCGAGAGATGATGTAAGTTGGTGAATGCCACACGAGCCTTCGGTATCAATCCTGACATTTCGTTAGCAATCAATCCCATTAGGACTTATGCAACTTCTCACATAGGTGAGGCGGTCAACACACACTTAACCACTACACACACTCCCTATCTCTAACATGCGAGTCAGAGTGGTGCGGTGCAGGCCAGTCCTGCAGCATCGGATTTCGTTTGACACGGACGAATCCCATACCAACAACACATACCGATATCTTTGATTAGGGTGTTCAGAAGACTGTATTTTGTCGATGTCTCCACCACAAGGACAATATCATCTGCATACTCCCGATCGACGAGACCCTTCCCTGGTAAGACACCAATCAATCCCTGAGTTACTGAAGTCGATTTGGATCACATTCATTAGAACATCTATGACGAAGCTAAATAAAAATGAAGAATATTGACTGGACAGACATCACTGGTTGTCATCAGATGTCAGATGACACTTTTCCATAAACCGTTACACGGCTACGTGAGTTCGATCGCTCAGTGTGTTGATTAGTGCGAGATAAACACGTTGTCGTCACTCTTTGTGGCCACAAATACATACACACATGGTTGACAAAGTGAAATCCCGTCCTCGGAAATTGTTTCACTTATCGATCGGTGCTTACAACTCGTTTCCCTAATGAATCTAACTAGTTTTATCCACTCGGTTTTACCTACGACTGATGCGTTTTCCATCTCTTTGGATTTCGTTAGACACTACTGTTCACGGTCGTTGTGGAGACTTTAAGTCTTTTCGCATTCGAGCAACTTTTTCCACTAATCATATTCCCAGCTCACCAAAATCAATCCTCTCGAGTCTGTCGATTTGAATGAAGCAGTAGAAATGGTTTTCAGTTTATGAAAAACCTCCAGCTTAATTTATACAGCTGACTAGATATTACACCAATTTTTCTGGAGATTAGTTTTTGCATCATTATAAGATACGGGCTCAGTTATTTATTGTTCAGATGAAAACTTAGTGTTCTCATCAAGGAGTTGGTGGTATTGAAGTCCCGCAGCTAAATGTTTTCTTTTTTTTCTGCTGAATTCATGCATGGACTAGTTCTTAATCACAGTTCAAGTATGTGTTTCACAGAAGGAGTGGCAGTTTTCTACCGATCCTTATCAATAGTTTACGGCTTAGTGATTTGTCTCCTTGTGGCTGAATTTAGTGCTGACGCGGACCATAAAATGTATTTCTAAAGACTTTGGCATTCAGACAGAGCAACCGGAGCTCTACACACAAGAGAAAAGTATTCAGGCATTTCTACTATCATGGTAACAACCTTGTTATTTCCTACCAACTTGATTTTGTTTTTCTGTGACTATACTAAACAGTGTCCCATCTCCATCATATATGCAAACATCGTCGATTAGCCAAGTAGCGTTTTTGTGAATAGGAAATCTATGGTTTAACGGAGTCGACGATGTTATTCGTATTTCGCCAATATGCAAAACTCTTTGATGTATGCATCCTAAGATCTGGCGTGTGGTACATTTTGAGAACTAGCTCTTAGAGTTACTGCTTTGTTTTCCTGGGATAATAAGTACTCATATTAAGTACCTACACAGGAGGTTATGGCAAGCCGAAAAACATTTTATAGCCCCACTGAAGTGTATATTCGTTTATATTCTCGATATATATTACAGCACTACACTCTGGCGGCAGTGACTGGTAGTGGAGAGTGGTACCATCTCTAAGGGAAACTGTCTATTCTTTGGAGGCAATTGTTCCAATCACAGTGTGTTTACTTGAATTTAAATAAAAACTGACTAGATAGGCGGGTGCACTGGTTTGTTTACAGTCAGTGATTCACGTATATATTAATTGTTGAAATCATATCCGAAATCGGTCTGTAAACAGGCAAACTGGCTGCTTTAAGGCACTTGAGTTGTCAGCGTTTTTGTATAACTGCCTTTTGAAAATACATGTACATCCAATGTTCCCACTGTGTAGTTTAGAGTATGTACTACACAGCCAGTGGGAATATTTGGGTCATAAGGTATCAAAAGCAATTAAGAGCTGAGAAAAGTCTTCATCTTTCTGACTATTCACAGGCTGCATTCTTTCCTAATAAGTTATTTCGTGGTTGTCAGAATCGGGATGTCTGCCACATATATCAAACATAATTTCAAGGTATTTGACAGGTCACTATAAAAACCGCATTAGTAATCCGTGACAAGACAGTTGCCAAAAATCTAGCTTCAAGCAAGACATTGTCTAGATAGCTATACATAGAGCACCAGATAACACTGTATCCATCAGCTGTTGGAAAATAATTAGAGAAATTTAAATTCCAAAAAGTTAGCTGCTGTAATAAAACAGACTCCGATGTGTATGATTGGTCAAGAGTTCTTGATTTCCTGGAGATATTCGTCAGTATGATCTAATTTTGCGAATTAACAGCTATCTCTTGGAATTGTGGATAAATCACCTGGAACAAATAGAAGATAATGGTGTTTTTTGTAGGGTGGAAATCATGACACTGGAAAAGGCAACCTAAATACATAAGATCCATCCTTTTTCTTGAGAACTACAACAGGTGCAGACCGGACTGGTGCTAATGCGTCTTATAACTGTAATTCTTGCAAGGAATGACTAAATCCTTTTTGGGAAACAAATGTATACAGGTCTAAGTGGGTACACCAAGAATTTGCATGTGGCTGACCCAGTTAATTCACAAGAGATTTAAACAACATAGGTTGACCATACGAATCCCCATTAAACTAATATTACTGAAGGAAGCTCAATGTTAAGTTTCACCACATGGTTTGAAGGACTCACACAAGCACTGAAAGCAGTTTTAGGAGTGCCTACTACAGCAGGATGGTCGATATCACTTTAAAGGTCCTATGAAATGATGGCAGTGTCATACTCAGTATCTTATTTGTAATTGTGGTGCTCGGGAAGCACAAACACGAGAGAACCAGGCAGGATTTAGAACAGGAAGAGGGTATATTGATCATATCTTCACCCTTCGACAGATTCTGGAACACGCGCATACTTACCGGCGCCCAACAATCTCTATATTTCTCGATCTGAAGATGGCATTCGATTCTGTCGACCGAGAGGTACTATAGCGATGCTTGACTGTAAATGCAATACCGATAGAGTACATCGCACTCATCAAGGCACTCTACTCGATCTCGTGCAGCCAGGTGAGAGATTACGGCTAGTTGTCACCTGAACTGGTGACAATTAGTGGTGTCCGTCAGGGATGCCCACTATCCTCATTGCTATTCAATTTCATCATAGATGTACTAATGGACTTAACCCTAACTCACTTCAGAGACTCAAGGATTGACTTGTTACTAGGGAATAATCTTGTCGACTTAGAATATCCAAATGATGTAGTCCTTCCAGGTGAAGACAATGACAAAATGCAGAGTCTTCTGAACACCTTGAGCTGTAATCTGCGAATGTTTGGCATGCGATTTGCTCCCTTTATCAAACGTGAGTTGATGCTACAGGACTGGATTACATTGACTCCCAGCTTAGAAATAGAAAGTGAAGTGGTAGAGCGTGTTGACCACTTCACTTATCTGGGAAGTTGTATCAGCCAGCACCAACTGATTGATCGCTGACGAAATCTCAGCATGGATACAGAAGTCCAGTTTTGCATATGCCAGTTAACGCCGTCTCTGGCGTAGACGTGATATCCGGCTATCGACCAAGCAGTCCGCTCGGTCCTCCTTTATGGCTGTCAGCAAGACATGGCCATTGAGAGAGGAAGACATGAAAAGGTTAGCTAATTGTCTCTGATCATAGCTACCTGCGTTCTATCTCCCGTATGAAGTGGTATAATAGGATGAGCAATATTGAGGTGAGGCTTCGGTCGAGTGCTAGGTATTATTATCATTGTTCCTCTGGGTTCCTAGTGGAACATAGGGCTTCAACTACACGTCTCCACTTGCTTCTGTCTTCTGCTGTACTTTTCACTTGCATCCATGTTAGTCCATACTGTTTCAACTCCTCTTCACACGATCTCCTCCATGTCACCCTTGGACGTCCCACTCGCCGCTTCCCTTTCGGGTTCCACTCGAGCATGGCCTGACGCGCGATGTCACCCAGCCAACGGCCTCCTCAGCGAGTGTCCAATCCATCTCCACTTTCTCCTGCATATTTGTTGAGCGATTGGTTCTTGTTTTGTTTGTTCCCATAGTTTCTTGTTGGTGATTCTTTCCGGCCATCTGATCTTCAGCATAGAGCGAAGACAGTTGTTGATAAAGGTCTGCAACAGGCTGTTGGAAATATTCTTTGTGACCCGCCAAGTTTCTGATCCGTATAGAAGAACTGACTGACTTGACGTTTGTATTGAAAATCCGAATTTTGTTGTTGATGCTGAGTGACGAAGATTTCCAGATTGGTTTCAGGTTGATGAATGTGTTTCTCGCCTTCCCGATTCTCGATTTGACATCCTCGTCCGTTCCTCCTGTAGTTGAGACAATGCTCCGTAGATAAGTGAAAGAAGTAACCTCTTTCAAATCCTTCCCGTTGATGGTGATTGGCGCTGGATGTTGCTGTTGTTGTTGTTGTTGTTGTTGTTGGTTGGTTATTTTCATAACCTCTGTCTTGTCTATGTTCACCTGGAGTCCTGTCTTTGCTGCTTCTTCGACCAGTTTGTCGGTTTTCGCTTGTAAGTCTTCGATTTTGTGTGACATCAAACATAAATCATCCACGCGCGAAATCCAGGTCTTCTAGGTTCTTCACGTCGGTCCAGGATATCCCTGTCTTCTCGTTTCCCACTGTCTGACGCATAATCCAGTCCACCACAATTAGGAATATCATTGGTGATAATAAGCACCCTTGTCTGACTCCTGTGTTTACTTTAAACGCCTCACTGAGTTTTCCGTTGTGGATCACTTGGCATGTGCCGTTGTCGTACAGCTGTTGAATAAGGTTGATGAATATTTGGGGTACGCCGTAGTACTCGAGTAGTTTCCAAATTACTTCGCGGTCAATGCTGTCGAAGGCCTTCTCAAAGTCTATAAAGTTGAGGTAGAGGTTTGATTGCCATTCCATGCTTTGTTCGATGATGATGCGTAGAGTTGCGATTTGGTCAGAACATGATTTGCCTTTCCTGAATTCAGCTTGTTCTGGTCGGAGTTCTGTATCCAGTGCGTCCTTTATACTCTCCAGGATGATGCGACTCAGGATTTTACTTGGCGTTGACAGGAGCATGATTCCTCGCCAGTTCTTGCAGAGTCCTAAGTCGCCCTTCTTTGGTAGTTTCACGAGGTAACCTTTCCTCCAGTCAGTAGGCACCTTTCCCTCTTTCCAGATCTTTTGCAATAATGGAGTCAGCATATCTGCTGTCGTCTCTGGGTCCGCTTTCAGTGCTTCAGGTCCAGCTGCTTTTCCAGCTTTCAGAAGCTTGACTGCATTCAAGACTTCAGCTTTCGTTGGAGGATTGGTGTCAACTTGCAGTTGTGTACGTGCTGTTGTTGGTATTTCTGGACGGGTTGTAGGTGGTGGTCGCTCCAAGAGTCCTTTGAAGTGGTCCGTCCATTGTTTAATCTGTCTTTCTTCTTTGGTAATTGGGTTCCCTTGGCTGTCTTTTATAGGTTTCACTTGTGTTGATCTCTTCCCGGATAGAGACTTGGTTATCTGATATAGTGTCCTTAGGTCCCTTTTGCCTGCTGCCTTCTCAGCTTCAGTGGCCAGGTTGTCGTAGAATTGTCTTTTGTCCTTCCTGGCACTCTTCTTCACTTCTTTGTCCAGTGCTGTGTAAGTTGAGCTCAGCGTCTCTTTCTCTTGTCCGTCTTTGCATTGAATCATTTTCTCTTTCACCATTCTCCTCTCCTCTATTAGCTTCCAAGTGTCCGTTGAGAGCCATTCCTTGTCTTGTTTCTTCTTTCTTCCTAAAACCGTTGAACACGTTTCGTTGGAAATTTCCTTCAGAGAGTTCCAGTGGTCTTCCACGGATGATTCCTCAGTGATGCCACGTAGTGTTTCCTGCTTTGCTCTGACAGTTGCAGTGAAAGTGTTCTTTGTGGTTGTGTCCTTCAGTTTTTGAGTGTTGAACTTGCATTGTGGCCTATCCCCAGGTATCCTCGAGGCTTTCAGCTTCACCTTGAAAGTCCCTTGTACTAGATAGTGGTTTGAACCCACATCTGCTCCTCTCCCCGATCTTGTGTCTAGTAGGCTCCGTCTCCACTTCCTTGAGATTGAAATGAAGTCTATCTGGCTTTTGGTGTGTCCATCTGGTGAAATCCATGTCGCCTTGTGTATATCCTTGTGTTTGAACACACTGCCACCAATCACCAAATCATTGAAGGTGCAGAAGTCTGAGAAGAGTTCACCATTGTCGTTCATTTCACCGAGGGCCTCACAACCCATGGTGAGTTCTCTTCCTGTATTGTCTCCTCCCAGCTTCGCATTCATATCACCCATCAGGATTTTGATATCGCTCTTTGGGACGTTGTCCATTACTGTTTGTAGTTGACTGTAGAAATCCTCCTTCTTCTCTTTTTCTGAGACGTTTGTAGGCGCATAGCATTGAATGATTGTAACCTTCCTTCCTTTTGAGTTGAACCTGGCTGTCATTATCCTGGAGGAGATTGGTTCCCACTGCATGAGAGCTTTAGCCGCTGTTGGTGACATCATGATGGCTACTCCCTCGGTGTGCTCGTGATCGTCCTCTGGGTGACCGGAGTAGATTATTGTCTCTCCAGTTGGTAGTTGGCTCCTTCCACATCCGTTCCATCTGCTCTCGCAGATTCCCAACACTTCTATTTTATATCTCCTCATTTCTGTGGCTACCTGAGCAGCCTTTCCAGTTTCGTATATTGTACGAATATTCCACGTCCCCATCCTTATTTTTGCTTTCATCGAAAGAAGGCACATCGGCTGACTGGCTTCCCGAAGGCTTTCACCAGCCTGCGTCATTTCACTTCCCCGATTCCAGCGAAAAATAAGGTTATTGTTTGTACTTTTAGAATTTTTGATATGTTTGTGCGTTGAAGTTTTTGTAGCAATTTGGTTAAGTTTTGGGGGTGCAGTTGCTAGCACCACGCCCCAACCCTCCCTCTTTATCCGGGCTTGGGACCGGCTAGAATACTAGTAACCTAGTAATCTAGGCGAGGTTAAATCAGGTCCGTAGTTATTTTTAATACGCTGAGCGTTGTGGTCATATCTCTCGTCTGCTTACGGCGCTATAGGATGATGTTAAGTTATTCCTCGGTAACACCAGGGAAAAAGCAAGTATATATGAGTCCTCTTTTCGGCAAATCCCGACTCCATTTCCGAATCTAAGTTCTTACCAAAGATATACTTCCAGTGTTGAATGTGTCTCAAGTGATTCCAATGACACGAGTTGGAAGTGAGCGACACTTTCTCGTAGTTTCTTAAGTTGTGACTTACCGTGACATTTAGGTCACTATGCGTTTGAACTAAACGAGAACTATTCTGTCTGTACAGAGCACTCTTACACCACGTACTTGGCTACGCTGATGCAAGAAATACATTCTTTAGGTTGTTGAAATGTCTTCGCAGCCTAATCATATCAATACACTTAAACACTTTCCGAATTCAGTTTACCCAAGTTATTAAATATAGGAGGTTTACTAAGATTAGGTGATTCCCTAGTATGCATAGTGAAGGAAGGGAGTCGGATGGATCTGTACTCTCCGTCTGACAAGAAGCACTTTAACAAATATTTTGCTGAATCTTATGAAATTAGGACCTACTGGTCGCTGGTTTTCTTTGGAATTGTTAGCTTTCTCTAGCCGTGAGAAGCTTCGTCAGTTAATAAAGGTTTCTGTGGAATCCATGTTGTACGCGAGATAAAGAATTATTGTTTCGAGGTTATTCATCACATCTTCCTCAAATCCTCTTTACAGTATCTGAAACAGAGTACTAGTGAGACGAATATGCCTTCATTTTGAAGTATAATACCTACATCCGACTTTGAGTATAAAACTGACTATGTTATACTTACAGTAACGCGGTAACATCTTGATGTGTAAGGGAAGCCTTAAGATGCTGGTTAGTGGACAAGTTATGTTAACTACCAGCTTCTCAAGAAACTTTGAATTAAATATGCTTACAGCTTCCAATACAGTATATACTTTGCAATTAATAATGTTCTCTGAACTGGTTGATTTAGTTGTGAAGCTCAGAGAACACAATTAATTGCGAATCATCCACCTGAGCTACAAATCTCTATTACAGTATATACTGTATTCTGCTAGGGCAACCGTATCTATAGCGAGGTTCAATAATGATTCTTGAATAAAGACCACGGTGAAGTAGTCTGCCATTGATTCTGCTTACGCCTAATCCTCCTATAGTAACTGAAATGCATTGCGTTTACCTATGAAGTTGGGGACATTAGCGTGCATTCTACTTCTAAGGTTCATGCATGAGAATCATTTCTTGGTTTTCCACTGCAATCTGCACTACGTACATCTCAAATTTCATCCGTAACTGGCGACAGATTCATTTATACCCAAGGTGTAAAGTTTCCTGACTTGTTATGTCCCAACGATGATTGCTACGTCCTAGCACATCTTTGTCGACGAATTTCTCTTTTTATCCATGAAGGATAGTGCTTCCGTCCATTACAGTTAGGTAGCCTGACCGTTTACTTGCTTAAAATGGAAACATGCAGCACCCATAAGGGCCTCTGCATCTATCCCAGTCCTCTACGTGTAATCTAGCCGTGATTTCAACACAAAGCACTAAAACTGTGGTGAAATTAAAACTGAGAACAGTGGTAAGATATCTACATATTGGTAGCATAACATCTACATATTGCATCCAACCTACCATTTACTCCATTTATTTATCACCTAAATATGAATTCTAACAGGATCATTTACTCTCGTAACTTTATTAATCATTTACGACCCAATGACTTTCATATTCCCACGAAATCAAGGAGGAAGCATCGTAGTGGTTGGCAGAGAGCTCTTAAACGTACACCAATACACCTAACTACGGTCCCTGTCATAATGAACACTAACTGCCGCTCTCTGCCAAACAAGATAATGTACCTACAATCCTTGATGTCCACTGACACTTATCATAATACTGCGATAATCACATTACAAGAAACATGGTTACATGAACTGTATGATGACAATCTCATCTCACTAAAGGACTTCATCCTATTTAGACAAGACCGACAATGTTGTAATAAGAAAAATGGGGGCGGCGTTGCTACTTTTATTCACTCCAAATGGTCTATTTCTAATAATGTTTACTTCTCATTCTCAAATGACTTCATAGACTGTATCACCATCAAATGTCGTCCCAAACATCTCCCCAAATATAAGCATATCTTTGTTACAAACATGTACATTTCTCCAAGTTGCTCACTATCTAATCTTTCAAATTTTGCTGATGAATTCACCATGTTTGCCGCTGCCAACTTCGATAACTCTCTATCTGTTATTACTGGGGACTTTAACTCGTCAGATTGCTCCTTCCTTGGAGCACTTAGTCACTCAAACATTGTCAGATTTCCCACTCGACTTGACAAAACACTTAACTTAGTTTTTACAAATGACGAAGGAATATACGAAACACGTAAACGTGCACCGATCCTTAACTCTGATCACTCTATTGTTCGTGTTCTACCAAAAATATACAGCAAAACACATATTAAAGTCTTCTCACATCTGTCTATGAAAACACAACAAAGATGATACTCATCTGACAACTTACTCAATCTAAGGTGCAAGTTAAAAAATACTAACTGGGATTTATTCCATGAAAGTACATTAGATGACACAATCGCCAATATAATGGATTATCTTAAGTTCTGCTTTGATATATGCTGTCCCAAACAAACACTATTCAAACGCCTCGACCGCTTCTCATTTCCTTGTCTCAAACAACTTCGCAGGCAAAAAGAAACATTATACAAATCCAAAGATAAGTTAGGACTCAAAAAGATTATTGCTCAAATCAAATCTGAAATCAAAAATCTTAATGCTATCTACAATGATACACTTTTATCATGCAAATCTCCTATCAGCATGTGGAAACTTTCTAATGAAATTACTGGCAATAGTAAGCGTTGTAATGCTTTTCCCTCTTATGATGTTAATGCTCTTAATCAGTCTTTTATACGCTGTCCTTCTACTATAACTACTTCTAATGTTACCTATCATGTGGATGAAAACTTTCATGACTTTAATGCTCTTGATGTTCTAAAGTGTCTCAAAACGCTCAAGCACTCACGTAGCCTTGACCATGATGGTATACCTGCATATGTTCTAAAACAATGTGCAGATGCTTTATTTTCTCCACTAACTAACATCTTAAATGCTTCTTTCTCCAAAAATGTCGTACCTGATGCATCGAAAGACATTAAAATTGTCCCTGTCCCTAAACCTGGAAACAGCAAGAACGTAAAGTTCAGACCCATTGCCATCACTTGCCCGTTTCTGAAGCTTATGGAAAAACTAGTACTTCTTAAACTTGAACCCTACCTTAAAAACTTTGATGACCCCAAACAATTTGCCTATAGACAGGGTAGGAGCACTTTAGACGCTGCAGCCGTCTTACACAACAACATCGTCTCATCATTAGATAAAGGTGCCAAATACGTCCGCTGCACGTTTCTCGATTTCACTTCTGCTTTTGACTCTGTACCTAGATGTCTCTTGCTAAATAAGCTCTCTTTGACAAAAACTGAGTCCTGGGCCACTAACTGGCTGCATTCTTACTTCTCTAACAGAAAGCAGAACACCGTATACAAAGGTAAATCATCCTCTGCTGTACTCACTGAAGCCGGTGTCACCCAAGGTGCTGTACTCTCCCCACTTCTCTTTTCTTTCTTTCTACATGACTTACCATCTTCAAATGACATTAATTTGGTCAAATATGCTGACGACCTGACAGCATCTTTGCCTGTCAAATGTTGAAGTGACTGCTCTAAACTTAATGGCTTTCTGTCAGAAATCAGCCAGTGGTCCAAGGAAAACGGTCTTACCTTAAACCCCTCCAAATGCCAAACAGTCAGTTTCACCTTTAGGCATAAATCCGACCTAAACAAACTGTTTGGCTCTTACGAGGTATGCAACATAGACGGCACTGAAATAGAAACTAAATCGGAAATTAAATACA